>JBAGKO010215681.1:0-12875 GCA_037177275.1 Acacia concinna
GTTTGAAGAAGAAATAAGAAGAAAATTGGGATTAAGAGGAATGAGGACTGAATTGCAAAAAAAAAAATTAGCCACGGGCATTTCTGTAAAGAAAAAGGGGACTAAATTGCAAAGAAAGTAATGCGAAAGCTAGAAGTATAAAAAAAGATGGCATGGGGTCAATGTCTGTAATATTCGCGGGGTCAAAATAAAATTTCAAATCTTCAAAGCTCAAGTCAAACTCAGAGGCGACGATGACCGTTGATCTTAAATACCTTTAAACAGATCTGGACCGTCGCCCTTTAAAAAAACCCCTGAGTTGGCTCGGCCTCCGGTCAAATGACCCAACCGAACCAGATAGAGGTCCGGTCGGCCGATTTTCTAGCCTGACCGGCCGGTCTGATCCGATTTTAATTACATTGTAAAAGTGTGTGCCTGGTCTCACATTCAAATTATCCTGCCTTTATTGCTTCTCTCTATTCCTTTTTTTTTTTTTTTCTTTTGGATAGTGAAAGGGTTGTTTCTACTTTCTAGTAGAACGTCAATTTTTCTCATTTTTAATCGATTTAAATATTTTTTAACCGACACTTTCAATTTTCATTCTGTCCCTCTCTGCGCCATAGCCATCCTCCTATTTGTAGAGAGCTGTCCTTCTCTAATGAATATTGCCTCTCCTGAGTCCTGACATCCTCAATTTATTTATTTATTTTTAATAGAATTCTGGATACACATTGAAAAGAGATTTAGACGTCTTCAAATCCTGTGGTAGGATGAACAGAGAATGTCCGTGGACGCACGGTCAGCGAAACCAAAATATTTTGCGATTGCTTAGCTAATCTATCAGCAACCTGAGTCTCTTCTCTGTCAACAAATTGCACAAGATCGATCTAGAAAGGGGTGGTTACCGGTTACCGGTTACTGTAACAGGATTTATTGCTTCAATACAAATACAGTCCGACAAACACACACCAAGGTTTTACCCATAACCATAACCATAACCATAACCAGTTGCCTTCTCTAGTGCACACTCCTCCGCATCCGCTTGGCTCCAACTTGACACAATCCTCAGTTGTATTTCCTTGTTTCCTTAAGAAATTACACTTCCTTTTCAAACTGCAACACAATATCGCTCTGCATACACTTCCTTTGCAGCAACATCCTCAGTTCAAATCCTGCCTTCATTCATTCTCCGGTCTTAGGTAAGTTCAGACTCATTTTATCTCATTTTTAATTAATGATACATCAAGGGTATTCAATATTCATAATCAAGTGTCACTTTCCCTAATTAATTTACTCCTCCTTCATTTTATTACCTTTTGAAGGGGTTTAGTTTGATTTAATAAATACACATTTGGCTAATACTGCGTAAAGTGAATGAATTGTTTTTTTTTTATACAATTTAAACACATGTTTACCCTTAAAAGTTAAAGCTTTTTTTTTCCTCCTAAATTTTACATCTTTTTTTATTAAGATTTTATAAGTTCACTATAAATTTCGCTTAAATGCACTCATTAAATGTTTCCTAGAAGGAAATGATTTGCTTGTTTTCACTTTGGTGTTGCTTTGTGCCTCGGTTTTGAGCATTTTTTTAGGCATGTTGTTGGGTCTTAATGTTTTTTTATGGGGGCTTTCTATCTTTTTTTTTTTTTTTTTCCATATAATGAAAAACATTCTCACTTGAAAATAAAAGGGAGTACCTCTTTGTCTTCCTCTTCACTTGGGACCTTGCGGTCCTTGCAGCAGAAAGCATGTCTTCATTCAGCCAAGGGCGAGCTCTGGGCCAAAGGTCCTGAGTTCGATCCCCTCGGGGCCAGCTGGCGTGCCTCTCCCAGCGAGTGGGGATTAGTCGGGGTTTGCTGACCATGAACTAGACACGCCCGGATAACCTCGTGGTTTATCACCCAAAAAAAATAAAAATGATTACCATCAATCCATCATCACCTACATCAAATCACTGGGTGAGCATGAATTAAGAAATGTACTTAGTAGCAATAATAAAAGGGTTGAGGGATAAAATTTACCCAATTTAAGGACAATTTTGCTCTGAATTTTTTTTTAAAAAGAGAATATTGCCTTAGAAGTTTTAATAATGGGGCAATTTTGTTTTAGTTGTTAATTTTAACTATTATTTAATCAAATATGCCAAACTAATAATTCACATGTTATCCATATCATTTTTATTAAGATAAACATTTGCCTTGAAAAACCCATAAGTTATCTAATTCATTTTTTAAAAGTTGAATTTAAAACTTTCAGAATAAATTTTCACTTTAATAAAAAATAAAATGGATAATATGTATACTATGAGCTCAACATGTTTAATTAACTAACAGTCAAAATTAACAAAGATAATGTCAGAAGCAAACTTGCTTCTTAAAAACTTTTAAGACAAAATTGCCACTTTCTAGAGCAATTTGCCTCTTAGCCCTTAATAAATTAAGTATGTTTTTAATTTAACTTTATTTAATGTATATTCTCTCCAATTCAAAATTTAGTAACTCGCTATCAACTACTTCAGTTATATGGACAAGAAACTGTTACCTTATTAAACTTGTCTTAAATTAAAATAAATTTTTGATTTTACCCCTGTTAATAAGAATTTGGAGGAATGGAAAACAAAATGAGGAGACACATATAACTATAACTACCAAACTATAACTATCAAATAATTATTAATAATTATTCTATAAGTCATTTATTTATAATGTGAACTAATAAAAGTATTGTTTTTGAAGTATTACTTATGTCCTGAAATGGGGAGTATCAAGTTAAGTGGATCTGGAGTGTGGTAATAATCATTTGACTATTTGAGAGATAGTGTCCATGTTTTATTGCCATTAGTTCTTGTGTTTTTTTTCCAACAGTACAAAGTCAAATCATATAAAGTAAAGGGAATCATGACATAAAACCAAATTCATCTCACACAAAACTGCATTGGATTTGCCTTCTTCTCTCTTTTTCTTCATTTCTAATGCCTCAATGCTAATTGCTAAGAGACAAAACGAAGCATTGGTTTAGTGTTTCCATTTCTATCTCTCTCTGAAGTCTAAAGAATACCCTCAAAAAACAAAACATTGGTTTGTTGCCATTGACCATTTATGCTTCCTGTAACCATTTATTCAATCTTCTTATTTTTTTTATTAATTTTTCATGGTTTATTCCATCTCTAGTATTTAGAAGACACTCATACTGATTGGAAAGCTACACACCATCAACGCTCTGATCATGATTCTCCGGATTGCCAATTTCTGCTCTTTGAATACTACTATATTGTTTCTGTAATTCTTATGTATTTTTTGCACTTGAACTTCTAAAATGCATGTATTTAAGTGGAAGCATTGCAAAACGTGGCAAGAGAAAGAATAGAGCTTAGAAGAAAGGATTCATGACATATTGCATGTTGATGTTTTTGTGCTTTTTTGTGGTTCTTATATTTCCACTCTTGAACTTTATATGAGCATCGCTAGTTGAAGACACTGAAGTAGTCTGCTCTTATGTCTCTCTCTCTCTCTCTCTCTTTCGGATTGAATGTACCGGTGTGACTTCTATTAACATGACCTAGCTTACCTCATATTATAATTATAGCTTCTCAGGGCAATGTGCCTAATAATGCAGTGGCTGTTTAATTATTTAAGTTTATGATAACATTGAATTGCAGTGTTGTGTGTCTACTTCATTAGTTCATGCTGGCGTTTTTTTTATACTTTGTAATATTCTTACTCTCGGGATGTTGGTCAATTATTTTTATTACGTAGACCTCTAAAGATAGTGATTTTGTAAGGTTGGTTTAGTTTGCTTCTATCAGAAGCCACATGTTTTGAGATTCAAGATAATAAGTGCAGGATTAACATTTGCTATCTTTGTAAACATTTCTTCACTCTTTTTCTCATTTCCTTTATTCCTTTGTGTATTTTCATGGCGCACTCCATCTCTAGTCTTTAGAAGACACTCACATTGTTTGGAAAGCTACACACCCTCCTTCTTCACCGGAAAACCAGTGTTCCAATCATAATTCTTTGGTAACCACACTCTGCTCCTTGATAACTACTATGATGCTCTCTATGTTTAAAACTTGAAAGGTGCTGAATATAAATTTGAGTTTTTAAAAAAATATTTTTTGTTGAACAAAGTGAAAGGGATGGAGGCTTGTAGCAATTGGCTTTGTCAATTCTGTGGCTACGTAGGCCTTGAGGATGGTTCCGATGGTTTTTTCTATTGCCTCCGATGCTTAGCTAGGGCAGAGGACATCATTGACACTTCCACTCCCGACGAGGACATAGTTTCCGGAGGCATCTACTTGCGTCGTCATCGTCGTGCACGTGCGCATGTAATGGAAATCACACCCATTCGGCAACAAAACCCTCTATATGGCTCGCAGCCTGAGCTTTTGAAGGCCTTGGGACTTGAAGACTTAATCCCTCAAATATTAGATGATGATAAGGGTTTGAGTATGGCCGGATCTTTAGCTTACGAGGATTACTTTAATGCCGTGAGAATGAGGTATGTGATGGGCTTGCAGGTTTTGCTACAACTTCAATGTAAAAAATTGGTAGAGGAGTTCAAGGTAACCCCTCTCATATGTGACTTAGCAGAGAAAATTTGGTTAGCTTACGTAATGCAGACTAATGTTTTGGGTCATAACTGGGCTGATAAAGTTATTTTAGAGTCTGAAGAGCAATCACTTGCAGGTAATTCTTATTTACACTTCTACCCTCAATAATATACATATGCATTTATTGATGAGATACACATTAGTAATTCCAATTATTTTTGTCTGGGATTTTAAGAAAGAAACAATATCTAGGCATATTTCTAAAACTTAGTCTTGAACAAGTATACTCCCACAAAGCATAAATATTTTCAGCAATATCCAACTAAAAGCAGAATTTATGTCATAAATCTTACAACTGTACAAATAAATAATCTATGCAGAAAACCTCTCCATGTCATAATTAAATATTTGGACCAATAGGAACAATCCCAAATGGGCTATTTTACTAGAAGGATGACTTCTATAATAATGTAACTATATTTGTTCCATGTTTACTGTACTTTTGACACCTAGATTTTGGTAGGTAGATTCCTTTAATATAATTGAATTGGTTTGAGTATTCCCTTAATAGGTTTTTGTTGCACTTGAAGTGAACAAATAATTCCCTTGTCAAGAACCAACTCAACTTCAAAGTTTACAGTAAAATGAAGGCATTGGAAATTGTTTGCTAATCTTCAACTCCTGGTTAAAGGCCATGATACACCATGTCATAGACCAATCCAAATATTAAAAAAAAAAAAAAAACTTCAACTATCAAAGATTCAGATGCATGAATCGTTATAGTTTGAGTGGCTTTCAATGTGGCGTTTTGAGCCTTAGAATTAAAAAGAAATTTCTGAAGCAGAAAAGCAAACAGTTGTGTTAGAGAACCAACAAAAGTCCTACACAAAAAGTTAGCTTGGAATATTTTACTAAAATTTTTCCTTGCAACTTAATTGTTTTCTTAAAAGACTACAGGAATACTTTTAAAACACTACTGTTGTTTTTATTATTTTTTTTCCAATAATAGACAATCAATGAGCAAGCACTAATATAATAGAACATATTATTTATCATCTAAAGAAGCCCAAAGGTCAAACTCAAACAAGACAAAGTTCATATATACTAGCATAGGATCACACTTAATATCTGAATTATCTATCACATATAGTGATCCAAGTGTCCATCATGTGTATCTATTACAGTTGACTTTGTGCTGGTTAGAGGGTCATTAATTATCAAAATACATCGTTGGAGATAATCTTCTTGTTTTGCAACTATATATCAACTTTTAAGTTTCCAAACCTTACTTCCATCATGTGTTTCTCACATCTCATTGAGTTCATTTCTTACTCAGAGCCATCAGAAGAAAATTCGCGCAAGATGTATGGGAAACACAAAGGAGAATATCAAAATTATTTTGGTAAACGTGCTGTAATAATATGGTGTAAGTCTCTAAGGAAGACTATTCCACTAGATTGTACTTTGGCAATTTCATTCTTAGCTTGTCATTTGGCCAGGGAGGCAGTCTTGCCTTTAGACATCACAAAATGGGCCATTGAAAGGAAACTTCCATATCTAGCTGCCTTTGTTGACATTGAGAAACTCATGGGACCTCCTGTTAAAGCATGTCCTATACCTTCAAATCGAATGTTTGATTCTTCACGACATGTTTTGCCTCGAGGGATTGAGTCATTGGCCTCCACAATCGCCGATTCCATAGGCTTAGAGTTGCCTCCTGTGAACTTTTTTGAGATAACTAGTCGTTATCTTAGACAGTTACAACTTCCATTGGACAAAATTCTTCCTAAAGCAATGCTAATCTATGATTGGTCCATGCCTCCAGATTTATGGTTATCCACAAATGAGTCGAGATCTCCAACTCACTTATGTGTTTTGTCAATTATAATAGTAGCCATTCGAATGTTGTATAACATCAATGGTCTTGGATTTTGGGAGAAGAGTTTGTCTAATAATGCTGTTACTTCACATAAATCTAAAAGAAAAGCTGCAAGTGATTCAATGTCTAATGAAGAAGATGCTGCCAAGCTTTTACATCAACTTCATTCCTTATATGCTAGGCTTCCTCAAAACTATGGTATGAAGTTTTTTAATTATATATGTGTTATACTTTTAAATATTATAATCTTGATTTTTATAACTTTTTTATATCTATATTTTCCTTTCTATGGTGACATTGTTGGGCATTTGGATACAGAGCATACAAAGGATCTGCAAACATATCTCAAATACTGTGATGATTTTGTGTTTGTTGGATTGGAGCCATCTTCTGAATATTATTTTGAGAAGATAATGATAGAAACCCTGTGGAATTATTATCAGAATTTTTCTCAAGATGAAGAGGTAAAATAAAATCCTAAATGTTCTTACAAGGTTTATTTTAATTTCCTCCATAGACTAGCTATACATAGATGAATTAAGTTTTTTTTTCTATTATGTAATATATGAAATAGATCACAAATTTTTTAAAAAATTTAGCGGGACTTAGGTAACATTTGAGAAAAATGTGGGTGTGATGCTGATGGTTCATGTTAAATTACTGACCAAAATAGGCCTCAGGCTAAACTATTGACCTAATATCAAAAGTTGATTTTGAAATTGGTTATTCTTAAAAAATTAATGGAAAAAGTTTATATTTTTTACAAGTTACTAGATTGAGTGAGCATTTCGAAATATTTTAAAAAAATTATTTGTAACTCATTGTTTTTGTCTGGTTGATAATTTAGGATCCATCAGAGCCAGAAGTGTTATCTAATTCTTGTTTGAAGCAAAAGAAGTCGAGAGACAAAACATGTAGCAGTTCAAAGGTACTTAAGAGGACAACAAAGAAGGCACAAAAATGTTTGAACAAGCATCAATCTAGTGATGATGATGATGCATGCATTCAAAGAATGAGTTTGGATGATTTCCATGTGGATTCATTGGACTTAGAGAAAGAATCAAAAATTGAAGGTAGCCAAGGAAATGAGGAAGCTATCAAAATATTGTTATTGGACATGAAAGAGAATGAATTCCATTATATACCTCCAAGGAAAAATCCAAAGAAATTTGGTTACATTCACTATGGGAGGAAGAAGGATAATGGTGTTTTTACTTATGTTGCTCATGCTGATTATTACATTCTACTTCGTGCTTTCGCTCAAGCTGCCGAAGTCAATGTCCGTGTTATGCATGTGGCAATATTGAACTTTGAGAAAAGATTAAGTTGGATTGAAGATAAGATTGAGAACACATTGTGTTTCATGCCCGAAAAGATCAGGTGTGAGCATTGTGAACATTGTGAGAGTAAGACTAGAAGAATGGATGATAAGAGTAAGGCTAGAAGAAAGAACGGTAAGAGCAAGACTAAAAGAAATGATTGACTAAATATTTGATGTTGTTGATGTTTTTGTGTTTCTGTAATTCTTATATATATTTTACATTTGAACTTCTAAAAAGATGTATTTAGGTGGAAGTATTGCAAAAGTGGTAAGAGAAGGGCTAGAAGAAAGAATTGATGACATATGTTGATGTTATCGTGTTTTTTTGTGGTTTTATATTTCCACTCTTGAACTTTATATGAATATTGCTAGTTGAAATCGCTGAATCAGTCTGCTCTGAAGTTTCTCTCTCATTTTTTTGTGGCTTTTATTAATATGACTCAGATATGATGATAATGATCCTTAGCTTACCTCATATTATAATCATAGCTTCTCAAGGCAAGGTGTCTAATAATGCATTTCGCTGTTTCATTATTTTAGTTCATGATAACATTGAATTGCAGTGTTATATATGTGCGCCTTCATTAGCTTATGATAGCGTTTTTCTTTTATATATATATTTTTGTAATATTCTTAATCTCGGGATGTTGGTCAATTATTTTTATTGTAGACCTCTAAAGGTAGTGATTTTTGTATGTAGGGTTGGTTTAGTTTGCTTCTATCTGAAGCCACATGTTTTGAGAATTTAGACAATGAGTGCGGTATCAACATTTGTTAGACACATTAATATTTGTCACAATTTTTTCTTATATTCCCAAGTAGACTACACATGATCTTGACTAGAAATTAAAATTGTTGAGACTGAAATTGTACTTCACTTCAAACCCTTAAGTTTAGATTTTGCCCAATGGGCATTATCATAAGGGGATTCTAATGGGCATTATCATTGCCAAACTCATCATTTATATCAATAAATACCTTACTTCATTCAGTCTATTTAGCATATCATTAATTTTCTATTTGTCGTCTTCCTAATATATCCATTAAACTTAACGGTTTAGTTTTTTTTGGATAAACTTTTATGGTGTTAATAATAACAACAGTAAAATAGATATCTATGAAGTTTCAAATTTCAACTCATGGTGGCTGTTGATCTCGTAAAATGCCTCCAATTTAAGGGACTGTGATGTATCTCCCATTTGCTGGACCCTGTGGCTTATTTGGAAATAAAGAAATGGCAAAGTTTTTAATCATTTGGATCCAAACCCGTTGTTGGTCATTGAACAAGCTATACGGGCTAACCTAGAGTTTTGGGGAACTAGTGAATCTGATTTAGCCTCGTCAACTGAATCTCTGATACCCAGAGCAAGCTGCTATTGGAATAGTTTGTCGTGGGGGATTTCAATAGGGTTTTGTGAGTAAGATCAAGTCCATTCCGGCATTCATGGCTGAGGCACTCGCCTTGAAACGAGCTCTGATCTGCTGCTAGCAATTGATCTTGGGCATGACAAGGTGATCTTTGAAATCGATTCTTCGTTGCTGCATAATTCAGTGATGAACAAGCAACCGGTGCTCTATGAATGGAAATGTCGAGGTATAGTGCAGGACATCATTGAGCTCCTTGTACCTCTCTTTCAGACATCATTGAGCTTCTGATATACAAGGAAGTCATGGGTCGATTGTTCCTTCTTCGTTTTTGCCTTTGACTTCTTCTCTTGTAGTTTATGGACTTTTGTCGCTGGTTACGTTGTTTAGTCCCTTGTGACTTTTATTGGTAATAAAATTAGCAGTTGATCCCAAAATAATAACAGTAATGGCAAAAAAATAAAATAAAATTATAATAATAACAACATCAGTAATATATATACAATTAGGCAATTATAACTGGCATGTTTCAAGAATATTCTATACACTTGAGATTGCGCCTTCATTGATCTTTGATTTCGAGGAACTAGTACAGACCTCGGGCACCGAAAGGGATTAAAAAAATTTATTCCCATAAATAATTTAATTTAGAATGCCTTAACTCACTTTGTCTTCATCATTTAATTTTTTTTTTCACATATAAATATATAATCCTAATTAATTTTACAATTTTTATAATTTCTTCTCTCATATTTAATGTCCTTGTTAAAAACATGTATACATACTTTAGAGAAACAAATTAAATATAATTATAAAATACTACAATATGCCACAAACAAAAGCTCTTACACAGCAAACCAAGGATGGGGAAAATAGGCCATGTGCCTTCGGCTTACATTATTACAAATACTCAATGTTTCTTTGAGCAACACCAAACCAACGAGTCAGATTTGGTGCAATACACACCATAAAGCACGTTGTGAGGAAAAAATAAAAATAAAAGAAAAGATAATCAGATGGGAGATTGAAAATGAAGAGAGTAAACAAGAGGACATATAGGTAAAATCATTCAATTCTTAAATTTTGAATTGGGCTACTTGACTTGATTTACGATTTGGGGAAATCTCAAAATAAATCTAGCTGCAATACGAAAAATTAAATTTAAGCCTATAATTTTAACAAAGTTTTTATCAGACCAAGAGGCCTTATCAAAAATTTGGGAATGTTGGGAAAGCATAAAGGCCCTAGGTTGTTAAAATGAAAAATTGAAGATAGGTGTAGCTTTTTTTAAAAAATTATTTTAGTTGAATTGTTTTAATTTTTTTTAAAGTAATTGTATATATATTATATTTCTAGATCCATTTGATTGAAGAGGAAAGGTCATTTCTGATCAAAACCCTTAGTACTTATTTGGTATAAGGGATTTGGAGGGGAGGGAAGGGGAGGGAAAATTTTTATAAGTTGAATTTTAAAAAATTAAGAAAGTGGGGTTAAAAGTTTTAAATTAATTTTTCATAATTTTTTATATTACTTTTTCTTTCTATTAAAATTTTATAACCCCACTTCTCCAATTTCTTTAAATTCAACTCTTAAAATTTTTATTCCCCCCTTCATACCAAATAGCTCAAGCCTTTGCAAGTTTCTCTTTAATTATTTTTTAAGCCTGGAGGCATAACCTGAAGGTTAACAAGACTCAAGCAAACTTTACCTAAACTTGCATATGACCAAAAAAATGAAAAACAGGAAAAAAAAACTTAGAACCTTGCCCTTCCCATTCAAAGATTTTTTTAATGCCGGAAATTCTTTTTCTTTTTTCAATCAAAGCATTTTTTTTTAAAAAAAAAACAAAGGTAAAATCTTCCATTTTCGCGATTATGCATCGCCAGGTTTTGTTAGGAGCCAAACAATGAAGCATAAATTAAAAGTGATAATAGCTAGTGACATGTCCCACTGAATTTTGGAATACAAGTTTCTGCATCACCAATTTTGTAAATGTGGGAATTGGCTGAGTTGAATATAACTTATATAGGATGTGATTGAATTAAAGATTGTAAAAGTGATTTTTAAAAAAGTAAGATTAGGTAATCTGATGTGTATTTAGAATAAAGATTATAAAAGTTATTTATGCAAAAGTAAAAATTTTTTTATTAAAATTTTTAAAAATAACTTTTGATAGGAAATGATTGAAAAAGACATAAAAATTAGAAGAGGAAAATGAGAAATAACTTTTTAAAAAAGTAAAAGAAAAAAAAGCTAAAAAACATATAATTAATAACATGATTAAATAATTTTTTAACATTCTCAAAAAAAAAAAATCAACTAGGTCTTATAATTATTAGGATTGGAATGAGTATATATGATATATATATATATAAATCTATTGTGATATTTATACTACCTCTCGTATAATATAAGACCTACTTAAATTTTTTTAGAGAACTGAAATAAGCAAAACATGTTACTTAATTATATCATATTATAGTTGGCAAAAAATTATATCATATTATAATATGTTTTATTATATTATATATTAGTTCATAAGTCAAACAAAACAATTTAAGAAACGATAAATTTTAATACTTTAAAATAAGGTAATTAACTTTTTTAAGACTTTTTAACAAGTCAATAATGTCTTATAATTAAAACTATAATGATTAAATTATAACAGAAAAAAGTGAACAATACAGTGAAAAGTATCAAATTGATGTTTTTACTCCACTGCACGATTTCAGCTAAAGTCAGGATGGACTACCAAACATGCATTGGGAGCCCAATGTTTTGAAAAGTCCAATTTGAGCTTCAATCGTGCAATTGAGCTTCCCAATTGGCCAACCAAACAGACACATAATTGTCCAAAAAAAAAAGAATAGAGCATTTATAAAGTTTAAATTTTCGATCATATAATAATGATAGAACGAATTAAAAGTAGAATTTGGGTGTTTTATTATATCATCATTACAAGATAAACCAATTAACATAATACATAAACGCTAATGAAGAATTGAATATATTATTCTAGGTAGCATGTAGCATATACTGTAAATATAATTAGAGAAATTTTTAATTTAATTTAGCTAAACTAATTGAAACTAAACCCAAGCCTATACCTAATTCTCTTTTATCTATGTAAGGACATTATGATATTTTAAAAACTTTAAAAAATCTCTAGGCTTCCTGACTTCATTAGAAATTTATTAAAGCATATAAATTGAAGGGAAAATTGCTTTGAGGTCCCGAGCAAGAGAATTTATGCTAAAGAAGTCCCGTAAAATCGCATAATTACAGTAAAATCTCGTTTAACGATAAGGGGGGCTACCATGGGGTTGTCACCATGAGCTTATTAACAACTCTAGAGGACTTTTTTATAAATACATAATTTCATAGGACTTCTTTAACGTAAATCCCTTTACTCGAGACTTCAACACAATTTTTTCTAAATTTGAATTTGATTTTTAGTCTTTCACATAATTGTTTTTTTTTTTTACAATTTTTATGCTCTTCTATAATAGAATCAGATTCTTTCAGTCTTTTCCCTAATTTTGCCTATTTTAAATGTTTGATTCGTTGTGAGTTGAGTCCAGTATATTTCATAATACTTGGAAACGTTGAATTTGGATTTCTTTTTGAAAAAATATTGTTGGGTTTGGGAGTATTTATGCTTTTGATGTTGTGCATGTTGTGTTTAGGAATAATGTGTCTGTGAAAAGTGTAACACCTTAACTTAGACCTTCTTTAGGTCACTTAACGTCCTTTAGTATTTTACTAAGTGCGGAAATTCG
>JBAGKO010215701.1:0-12875 GCA_037177275.1 Acacia concinna
ATATATATGTAGACAAGGGATAATTTTGTCTCTTGATATGTTATTATCATATATTACCATATTTAATGTAATCCAACTAAATGTTTTTATGTCTATGTATCATCTTTTCTTAATAACAAACCAAACAATTTCATGTAATCACCATTATATTGTATTACATTCCATTACATTCCTTTTGATTTTGTGAACCAAACGGGCAATAAGATATTATAACAATGGCCTTCAGGTCAGGGCTATATATTACTCAATAGCTTTTCTTAAAATAAACATGCTAATTAGTCTTCAAGAATATTGTTTTTAAGAACTCTTTATGAGTAATTAGTCTTCTAGAAATCATGTGTCATTTGATATTTTAATCATAAGTTTTCTAGACTTTAATTAGAAAGCCACAATTTTCCTTCCTCTCTTAGCCGCCATCTAATTAAGGAATTAGAGAATATAATAGGTAATAAACTTGAAGTTAATATTACTCAAACCAAATATCATTAACATATAGTCGTTTAATCTTAGGATACCTAAAGAGGAAGATACTACCTTAAAGTTAAAGCTTTTTGGCTTCAAATCATCTAGATATCAAGGCTCTTCAAGCCTTTTATCCTTGAGGAATCAAGATTATATGGCTTCTGGCCTTTTAACATTGAGAAATTAAAATTATATGGCTTCTAGTCTTTTATCTTAAAGGAATTATGATTATATGGCTTCTGGCATTTTATCCTTAAGAATCCTTGATAAATTAAGATTATATGACTTCTGGAAGTAATATTATAAGGGCTTATAACCATTCAATAGAATAGAAAAGGGAAAAGTATAGGATTTCTAGCCTAAAATGTATATGACTTATGGTCATACATGAAAAGTAATCAAGTGACTCATATCATAAGTACACAACTTAGAATTTTGGGGTATGAGATTCAGAGATCGTGTATACATAACTTACATCATAAGTACATAACTTAGAACTTTGGGGTATGAGATTCAGAGATCGTGCATACATAACTTACATTATGCATATTAACTTAAAAATTTAGGGTCCGAGACTCAAATCATGTAATATATATAACTTAAAACTTCCATAAGCATAGTCTTACTGTTTTCTAGAAGCATACAAATAGTAAAAATCTCACCAAACGACTTTCATGAACAATAAACTTATTGGGTAAAATTATAATGTACCATGAACTTGTTAGAGTTATCTAAAGTTTAAAATTATTGGGTAAAACTAGACTATATCATGGACAATAAACAATCAAGATAAGACAACTTTCATGAACAATAAACAACAGGCTACAATTATTGGGTATTGGGTTAAGTCTTAGTGGCCCATGCAAATCGCAAAGATATCAAGGAGTTTGAGAATAAAATAACTTGGTAATTCAGGCTATAATTTTCATACTTATGAAATGGAGATCAGACGATAAAAGTGAGAGTACCTGGGCATTCTTGTAATTTTCTTAAGAGATTTAACATAAAGGAATCAGAGTTACACACCGAACAACAAGTGTTTTTATAACGTGATTTGTTCTAGCATGCGTGGTAGTGTCACAGTCTAAATGCTTCCTATTTTTTATTATTTTATTCTTATTATGTTTCTTTAATATTAAACTTTCATTTAATCTCTGGTCCAAAACTACTACTCATGTGAACCACATAACCAACTTGTTGCAAATATGGAAACTTGCTAAAATAAATGATATTTTTATTATTAAATTAAATATCGTTTCAATTAGTTTATAATAAAAGATTATGAAATCTGATTTACCTTAAAAATTGGAACCAATTTATGAAAAAATATTATGGAAGTCGAATAAAATAAAAGATTACTTGTTAGAACTTAAAATCATGAAGACATGCTAAAATAAATGAAACTTTTTTATATAAAAATAAAATAAATATAATAAAACAAGATCATTCCGTAATGAATTATTTTTTAAATGTTTTTTATACCCATGATTAATAAAACGGGGATCAAGATAATTTGGATCAAAATTCAAATTCTAAAAACTAGTCAACAGCAAAAGCTCTCTTCCCTAATTTTATTTTCACTTTTTTTGTGCCTTAGATGAGGATATGACAAACCAATGTTTATGATAAAACGACTTTTATAATTTTTTAGTATAAATTTGTTGTATAATAACTTACTTTTTTGTAATTTTAGTAATATTCCATGATTTGGATTTAAAAAATAATTCCATACAGAATTATCTCATTTTATTATCTTTTATTTTATTTTGATATAAAAAAGTTTCATTTATTTTAGCAATTGATATATTATTTCGGGTTCTATAATTTTTTTTATAAACTGGTTCCAATTTGTTAGATAAATCTGATCACATAATCTTTTATTATAAATTAATTGAAAATATATTTAATTTACCAATAAAAAGTTTCCTTTATTTTAGCAAGTCTGTATATCTTTAACAAGGGGTGAGCATGAGGGGTGATTAATATATGGCCATAGATTAAATGGACAGTTAATATTAGGGGAATAAGATGTAAATAGAATAATAAAGAATAAGAGGTGTGCCGAGTAGTGGTAAATGACTGCAAATCAGAAACTGGCTTGTAGATAGCTTCATGAGGAACTAACAAGAAAGGAAAAAATTCAAAGAAAATCAATAAGCATAAACTCTATAAATAAAAAGGAGAGAAAGATAAAATATGAGAGCAAGAGATAACCATTCTCATTTTTTTGGCCAAAAAATCGAATTTTATTAATATCAAAAGAAAGTTACAATCACTAATAGTTGAAGCCAAAGAAAACACTCGAAAAAACCTATTATACAACCTACCACTCACCTTACTCCTAGGAACAAACTAAAATTACATCAAACTAAATCAACTAAGCTAATACCTGATAGTGTATGGCTACTAGCAAAGAGTTAGCCAATTTCTTCCTTATCCTATTGCTCAATAGCTATTTCGATGCTTCTGAAACCTGATAAGTCTTGGGTCAAAATTATGCTTAAAGAAGATGGCGTTGAAGCATACCAATCATGCTAAAACATCTTCTTTGCTACACCTACTGCCAAAAAATCAGCAACCTTGTTTCCTTGTCTAAAGACAATAGAAAATGACACATCCTCTATAGACTCAACCAGAATCAGAACCTCTCGCAATAACTCCAAGCTTTCCCATTCACATCCATCCAAATAGCACTTTGATATTAATTTGAAAAGGACCTTACAGTCTATTACCACAATGACACTCAACACATCAAACATATGTATAATAATCAAAGCCTCTTTAAGTGCCAAACATTCTACCATAAAGGGAGAGGATGCTTTGACTATCTTTGCCAAACCTCCCGCAAAACATCCCTTCTTATCACGACAGATCACCCCAATGCCTGCCACCTCATGTTGTCCTCTAAATGATCCATCAACATTTATTTTAACTACTCCTTTGTCTAGCAGCCTCCATCTCTCATTTCTCTACAGATTTTCTTTATACACTTTTTTGTCTATATAGCTCACCTTTTCCTTTGCTCCCCAATATTCATTTACCTGCACATTAACCACCCTTATCGTATCCTTTGCATAAGGTTTTTCTAAAACCCAATTACACCTCCTCTTCCATATCCACCAGCACATTGTAGCTAAAATAGATTTCCCATACTCATCCAATCCTCCTTTATTATTGAGCATGTCATGTAACCAGTCATCACATCTTTTCATTGACCATTTATCAAACTTTAGACCCAAATGACTCCCAAACCAACATTGCCTTATCCACGGACACAAAAACAACATATGTTTTATAGTTTCCCTTTCATTTTTACATACAAGGAAGCACGGATATTTAGCACAAGATCTTCTAAACAAGGCATCTTTTGTGGCCATAGCACCTACTCCCATCCTCCACAAAAACTGCTGAATTTTTGGAGGCACATTAACTTTCCAAATGTTCCTCCACAATTGTTTAGGAGTTCTGTGTGACTTACTTGGGTCTTTAATTGCTTATTCTCCTTTTTCAAACTTAGCCACCATATACCCAAATTTAACAGTATAGATTCCATCTCTATATCCTCTCTAAATAGCCCTATCCTCACAATCATGCAAGGAAATAGGAATTTGCAAAATCATCTCCCTTTCCTTTTGTGTGATTTGTCTAGAAATGTTACTCAGATTCCACCTTCCTTCTTATATTAATTTTGCAACCATCATCCCTTTTTGAGTCTCAAGAACTGTCTCACCTTGTAATTGCAAGTTTTCAAGACCCAAAATCCACTTGTCATCCTAGGCTTTAATTTTCTTTCCATCTCCAACCTTTCAAAACAACTCTTTCATCAACAAATCCCTCCCTTCCAGTATGCTTGACCATCCCCATAATGCTCTCCTGCCCTTTTTTCTCTCAAAAAATCACCATAAGGAAAATAGATACCCCTAAACATATGGCTAAATCTTCTGGCTTTTGTAGTAATCTCCAGGTAGTTTTTGCAAGCAATGCTTTGTTAAAACATTGCAGATCCTAAAATCCCAATACCTCCATCATTCTTCCTTTTAGTTAGCACATTCCAACTTGTCCAATGTCTGGCTCCTTCTTCACCCTTCTACCCCCACCAAAAGCCATCAATCAATCTATCTATTTCCATACATGACTTCTTAGGAAAGGAGAAACAAGTCATCGGATAGGAAGGAATTGAATTTCCCACTGCTTTGATTAAGATCTCCCTACCCAAGAAGGTGAGCAACTTTTGTTTCCAACCTTGGATCTTCACTCCAATCTTATCTCTGACAAAAGCTAATGTAGCAACTTTTGACCTTCCCCACATTATTGGCAAGCCTAAATATATCCCTGCCTAATTTGAGTATTTAATCCCTAACACCCTTACAACACTCTCCTTATCTCTTATAGGGGTGTTAGCTGAAAAGAATATATTTGATTTATCAAAATTAATTGCTTGTCCTGAAGCTACGCAATATACATAAAGTATTTTCCTTAGAACCATGCAGTTCATTTGATTAGCATTTAAGAAAAGAAGTGCATCATCAGCGAAGAAACACTGCGATAAGATAGGAGTTCTTCTAGCTAGCATGATACCTTGAAGCTCCTTATTGTCTACATGAAATTAAATCATCAAAGAAAGAACTTCAACAATCAAAATGAAAAGATATGGTGATAATGGATCCCCCTACCGCACTTCACGCCCAGGTTCAAAGTTATCCACTTTCCATCTTGCAATCTAAAGATTAAAAGCAACAGAAGACACACATTCTATGATCTAACTCACCCATCTACTGCTAAATCCCATTTTCAACATGACTACCTCAATGAAGTCCCACTCAACACGATCATAAGCCTTATTCATGTCTATCTTTAAAGCCAATTCTCTTTTATTACCCTTCTTATTCTTCAGGTAATGAAAGGCTTCGTATGTTATAATGATATTATCTTAGATCATTCTCCCCATAATGAAAGCCCTTTGATTTACTGTTATGATTTTGTCCATCAGTTGTCTCATCCTATTTGTCAAAATCTTTGCAATAATTTTGTAAGAGACATTGCATAAACCAATTGGTCTAAAATGATTTAGACCCTCTGGTTTATCAGTCTTTGGAATCAAAACAATATTTGTGCTATTAATTCCTCTCAAATCAGAATGCCCATTAAAAAATTCACGGACCATCCATATTTACCTCCTTCCATGCTGACTGATAAAAGAGGGCTGGGAATCCATTAGGTCCAGGGGCTTTATTAGCCCCAAGCTGAAACACTGCCTCCTCAATTTCTTGATTTGTAATAGCTCTTATCAACAAATCATTATCTTCCGCTGTTACTATTTCTTTCACATATGTAAGGGCCTGTTCTAATGATCTAGCTCCAATCGATGTAAATAAGTTGTGGTAGAAATCACTGAATTCTCTATCAATCGCATTGATATCTTCCATCAATGTGCCATCACTTCATTTAAGCCTCAAGATTTTGTTCCTTTGTCTTCTTTGAATTACACAATGGTGGAAAAACCTTGTATTTCTGTCACCATGGTTTAGCCACTTGATTCTAGATCTCTGCCACCAAAATACCTCTTCTCTACGCCATGCTTCCTCAATTTGCTGCACAATGTCTTCTATCTCTGCTAATCTCTACTCAGTCATAGTACCTTTTTGACAGTCTTCAAGTTTCTGCCACAAATGATTTATTAGTTTCTTTGCATTGGGAAATTCTTTCTTACTCCACTGAATAAGTTCTCTTCTACATGAGTTCAACCTTTACACTACTCCTTCCAATCTATTCATTAACCCTTGATCCACATTCCTCCATCCCTTTGTAACTACTTCCATATATTCTTTATGGCTTACCCAGTTGGCTTCAAAATGGAATTGCTTCTGCATTTTCACTTCCTTGTAACAACAATCCACCACCAAAGCATTATGATCAGATCCAATTGGCCTAGTATGAATACCATAGCTTTATCAAAACTATCTCTTAATTCAATATTCCCCAATGCACAGTCAATCCTTTCCCTTATTATGGCCCCTGTCCTCTTATTACACCATGTGAATTTAGAACCTTTAAATTCTAAATCAACCAGATTGCAATTCGATAATAAGCTTTAGAAATTAAGGATTTTCCTTATAGCTCTAGGATTCCCTCCCTCCTTCTCATTTTGGGAAAGCAAATCATTAAAGTCCCCTACTGCCATCCAGGAGCCTTTAATACCAGCTGCCACACCTTTTAATTTCTCCCATACAATCCTCCTCTCTCCTTCTTTAGGTGGCCCATAGACAAAGGAAATAGATTAAGGCACATTCAAACTCCTCGCTGTTACTGCCACATGAATTATGTTCTTTGATTGATACAACTTTGACAATTCTACATCATCATTCTACCATACCACTAAACCTCCAAATAAGCCATTTGGTCCAACATATATCTCATTGGACATACCACAACTTTTTTTAATTTTCTCACTTTCACTCTTATTTATTTTTGTTTCCATTAGGAAGATAATTGAAGGGCTAAACCTTTTCACTAAATCCTTCAAATTTCTAACTGTCAAGGCTCTTCCTAAACCCTGATAGTTCCAAGAAATTATCTTCATGGCTACTTGGTGGCTGTTACAGGCCAGGTACCTTCACCTTTATCAACCACCAGACTTAGTCTCCCCCTTCCCGCCAAACAAAATTCCTAAACCACTCTCACGCTGTATGGAGAGAATTCTAAACTCTCATGCGAGTGTGTGGAGAGAACTAGTTGGCACCGACCAGTTTCAGAACCATTCTCATTAACTATCAAAGGGTTGTCTTATACATAATACATGCCTTACATGCCTTCTGTTTATAAATATAATTGTACAATATCAATAGAATTGTAGATTTGATGACACTAATAGATGACTATGAGATACTGAAGATATTATAGATTAGAAATAATAGGAGATACAAATATCCACACAAATATTATGTTCATAACAAGTCCATATATTTTACTCAAAAATTTAATATACATTATAATAAAAATAATCATAAAATTAATTACGCATCGTACTAATGTGGGGAATACATCAATTATAAGATGCTTCAAAGGTTTGGAACATATAACTTATGTTTCAAAGTCAATTATAGTTCTTCATCAGGAAAAAAAAAAAGAATTCTTCAATTATTATTTTTTGTTTATGTCAGCCTTCAAGTAAAGATAAATAAAAAATTATATAATTTTGCTGGGTAGTTATAAGGGAAAATTCTAAAAAACGACACTCTAAATAGGGAAAAGATAGGTCATAGCAACAAAATGGGAAAATCCCAAATCAGTCAGTTTTGTATTTTTTTTCCTGTAATTACAAAAATACCACTGGATTTTTAACAACACGAGTATCTTAATTCACAACAAGAGTATCTCAATTAACAACACCAAAAGCATTTGGTACTACATATTTTCACTGTGAATTGTTTGTGTTGGTATTGTTAATTGAGATACGCTTGTTATAAATTAAGATACTCGTGTTGTTAGAAATCCGGCACTTTTTTAATTATAGAAAAAGAAAGTACAA
The DNA here is from genome assembly GCA_037177275.1 of Acacia concinna. NCBI lineage: Eukaryota > Viridiplantae > Streptophyta > Magnoliopsida > Fabales > Fabaceae > Acacia > Acacia concinna. The sequence goes on from JBAGKO010215701.1 coordinate 7,991, forward strand.
ATTGACTGATTTAAGATTTTCGATTTTGTTGTTCTGATTTGTCTTTTCCCTATTTCGAATGTCTTTTTCTAGAATTTTCCCTTCTTTTTAAAAATAACTTTATCTCTTTTATGCTTGGTCTTTAATATAAATAACTTTATTTTCTTATCTCAAAATTTAAACTATCTTTTTCTTTTTTATCCCTATTAAATAAATACATTTATACTCCCTCCGTCTTAAAATATAAGAGACAACTGTCACCCCCACTGCGTCTCAAAATATAAGAGACATTTGAAGAATGTCTTGTATTTCAATTCTTTTTTTCTAGTTTTGCCCTTATTTAATACCAATATTACAATACTTGTGTTGACTATAAAAATTATCATTCCCAAGAAAAGAAGAGAGGGGTAGGGAGGAGAGTGGTGGACTTTAATAAAGGTACTATCTCTCTTATTTCATATATTCTCATTAATAAGGGGATTTTAGTAAAAATAAGTATCAATTATGATATACTTACGGTTCTTAACCGCCACTTCAAACTAAGATATTCGATTAAATATTTCTTATATTTTGGGACGGAGAGAATAATAATTATTCTCACAATTACTACTCATTCTCTCTCATATAATCATTTATTATACAATATTTTTCATATTTTCTTTCTCGTGCCGTTTTTCATATATATGAACATATTTTGAAAAGACGTAACATTTTTTATACAATCGTTGTTTTTAATTAATCTTAACTACAAATTTGTTTTCGGCAATGAGAAAAAAAATTGTTTATAAAAAGAAATAATATACAACATATGATATGATTAAATAACTCATTTAATTTCATTAGTTTTTTTAAAAAAAATTCAAGTAAATTTTATATTTAGAAGGAGGGAATATATAATACTCCCACAAATTCTCTTCACAACCAACTTTCTTTCTCATTTTTTTCAATGAACTTGTGGTTAAAATTAGTAAAAAAGACAATAAATATGTGCAAAATGCCATGTTTTTTTTAAAATATGCCCCTATGTATAAAAAAAGTAGGATACATAATGACTACAAAATATGAGAGAACATGTGCAATAAATAATTATGGAAGAGAGAATTAGTGGTGAGTGAGAGATAATTAATATAAAGGTATCTATTTAATAGGGGTATAAAAAGAAAATATAGTTTAAATTTTAAAATAAAAAAAATAAATTACTTATATTAAAGTGCAAGGATAAAAAACAAAAGGTTGCTTAACAACAAGCACAGGATGAGTAATATAGGAGTATATTAAAATTTAAAACTACTCATAAACATTTGATCCGTCCATGATCCATGTTAAATCAATGTCGTCATTTTCGCACCGTTCAAAGTACGTTCTTTGTCCGCGCAATCGAAACCTTCAGCATATTAGGGAATTAATTTCGTTGGTTAAACATTTATTTGCTCCAGACATGGGGGACGAAACTATAGCAGTGGTCAACTGGGGGAGATATGTGAAAGATAAAAGTATAACCTCTCTGAGATATTTGGTCTCTATTTGATTTTCACTGCTACAAAATATTCATTTCAAGTCATTTAAAATGTGGAAGGGTCTTGGGTAAATTTATCCAAAAACACTCGTACTCTTGTACTTATTCTTTTTTCTATTATAAAAGTTTTATTTTTTTTTATCTGCCAAACCCATTTGACCTCATTCTCTTTTCTTTTTTCTCCTCCACATTCTCCTTCATTGTCGTTTCTCCTTCTTGTTCATTGTCTACGATCCTTCAACATCATAGCTCATTCGTGCCGCCGCAGTCCTTCACACATGTTGTCATAAGTCCTTCTTGCTTGTCGTGGTCAAAACTTCCACTCTCCCTCCCATCACTACATGCTGTCTTTGTTCGGTGCTTTGACTGTCTTAATCTTGTCCGTGGTTCTTCCATAGCCGATCTCTATGCCATTAAGTTCTTCCACCACTCGGCTCGATCTTCACGTCACTAACTCGCTCAGTTGAAGCCTCCACACTCCCTCCTGTCACTCTGTTAAAAGCCACCCTTGTCTGTATGCTTGCTTGTCTCTATTTTAGAAGTTTTGGACCAATAGATGATGAATAAAGTTCATTTTGACATTTTGATTATATGTAATATATATATATATAGTAACATTTTAATTAGCTAGTATGTATGTTTATGTAGTAATTAGCTGGATAATTGTTGATGTAGTATTGTATGATATTCATATACAAATTGAATCAATGGGCAATGTAAAAAATACGTACAGATCATTTTGTAAAACAAAACTTTTAGTGTTCGCATTTCAAATTTTTTTAGGATACAAAAAGTCCCAAGATAGACCTTACTACGTTCCAAAAGCCATTTGGGACCTACCACATCCCCAAAATGGCTTTTGGGAACATGGTAGAGGACATCCACTTACAAAGTTCCTAATTTAAAATTAAATGCATTGTGTATGTCCTTTTCACGTCCTTTTTTTTACAGTTGAGGTTTCTTTACTTTTTATGTTTCCCACATATATGTTCCTAAGAAAAGAACATTAAAAGCCTCCAAAAATGGGCGTTAAAAATGTTTTTGGGAAAACTACAGTGAGGTCTCAAATAAAGGAATTTACATCAAAGTGGTATCAAGATAAGAAAATACTACTATCAGGTCCCCAATATTAGAAAAATATTACTGCCAAGTCCCAATTAACAACCCCGGACATTAACAACTCTGGGACCTGATAATAATTTATTTTTATCTTGGGACCACTTTGACATAAATTTCTTTATTTGGGACCTCAATGCAATTTTCTCAATATTTTTTTGTAGTATTGTTTCTATTGTTAGAGGCGAGATGGCTGTTCTGGTAAATTATTAGGAACTACTTCCTCCAATCATAATTATAAGGGCCCGTTGACTTTTTTAGATAATCCTAGAAAAATTCTAAGAAAGTTAATTATATTATAATATTGTATTTTATTATATTATGTATTAGTTCATAAGTCAAATAATATAATTTAAAAAAAATAACAAATTGTAATATCTTATAGCTATATGTAATTAGTTTTTCTAATTTTTTTAAAAATTCTCTAAAAAGATAGTCAACGACTTTTATAATTAAGATCGGAGGGAGTATTATTATTAGCAAAGTACGAAACCAACACAAACAACCGCTAGATTTTTTTTTTTTTTCAAAAGGAAAACTACTGACTTCCATTAAATAGACGACGCAAGATATGGAAACGAATTAAAAGGAGGGAAGAAACAGGAGAGAGAGTGAAGTTGAAGATCATCAACCTCCCATTATTAAATCGCTAAAATTAAAATCAGTTTCCATACTATCAAATCCAAGTTAAGCTCATCGCCTACTGCTCTCATTCTCAACTTGTCCGCTCTTGCCTTCATGACGTACGTCCCCATGCACAGAACACACACACATGTACACACCCACACAACAAATAGTACTGCCTTTGTTTGATGAGGATATTATATATTTATGTACGTGCGCGCGCGTGACATTTACGGAATTTATAAAATAATACACATTAAAAAATCATAAATAAAACGTAGAAAACAGAGAGGAGACGCGTGGCGAGATAGAGACAGTGGAGGGAGGATAGGTGATGGATAGATCCAAAATCAAAGGCATGACCTCAGAGTGGACTGGAGGGCACGTGTACGGATACGGTAAGCTGAAATGTCTTTGGGGAGAGATCACGAAATGTATATTGAAAGAGAGTTCAACTCAATCAGCAACTCCAAAATTCTGATGGCGTCTCGGTCTCTTTCAAAACACCTTCTTCCTTACTCTTAACAATCTATCACTCAAATCCAATCCCACTATTCCACCTAATCTCACTCCCTTTCTTTTAGGTCACCCCATCATATTCATATTTAATTAATTTCTCGTTACTCATTTCCCTCCCATGCGTAATATTTTAAATATACTAGAACCTTCTAGACCGCCCTGAGTCCGATTTCGTTGGGCTGGTTATTCTGTTATTTGTCTTCATCCTCACGTTCTTTTACTAGAATACAACATGACACTACCTTTATATAAAATTGTCTCTAATAAAAGCCAAAATATATCCCTGTTTTTAATTTCCCCTTTCACTCCATGTTATGCCGAACGAATTAAGATTAAAAATCCAATTATAAGCATGAAATATTTATCAGTTCAGAATAATTATAATGACACTCCCATCCGGCGACATGCACCGCTCTATCTCTTTAAGAAGTTGTACGACGGGATAAATCTTCATGGGAATAAGAGAGAAGAAATCTCGAGTCTGCCGAGGATAGAAACAGAAAGCACTGTACTATACCTGTTGCCCCAGGTCGCTCTTCCTATTCGAAATAGTTGTGATGTGAGAATTGTCCTCAGTAAAAGAATACCCGTGCTTAGAAGAGGGCTAAAAAAGGTGCTGTTAAAGTTTTTATGGTATCATTTAGATACATGTTTGTTATTTAATCACTTTATTTTGTGGAAGTTAATTTTAATTATTAGAAATCAGTCTCCTAGCTACAGTCCTGTTGGTCCATATTTTCGCAGGTATAGCCTTTCTGATTAGCCGATTATCAGTGTTTGAGAAAAGCACAACCCGGGTATTGAAGTTGGGGAACTCGATAACTTCTAATATATATATATATATATATATATATCCACTAAAAAAAATTTATTTTGTAGCATTTGATTTGTAACAGTTTTATAAAAACGCTACAAAGTTCAACATTTATAGCAGTTTTTTCTAAAACCGCTACAATTTTGTTGCATGTTAAATATTTGTTGCGGTTTAAGGAAGAAACTGCTATAAATACTGGTGCCAAGTTAGCGCCATGTGGCGCGAAACTAGCGTGACATTTGTGGCGGTCATAATTTGTAGCGGTTTCAGCTAGAAACCGCTACAAAAATTGGCACAAGCTTGGCGCCACATGGCGT
>JBAGKO010215746.1:0-12869 GCA_037177275.1 Acacia concinna
TTTTTAGATCACATTTGCGATTCTGAACTTGATGCATAGCAAATATACATAAGGAGAGTTGTTGAGAGAGAGAGAGGGAGGGGGGGGGGGAGACTTATGTTTGTATTGCGTTGTTTTTTATGTAGAACAAAAATGAAATATATTATTTTGCAAACTTTTTGAATTTTAAAATAATCAAAGGCAATTGTTCCCTCCGTTATGTGAACAAAAAACACAAAAACAATTAATATATAAAATAAAATGAGAAAATAATTTATTTATCCCATTATCTTTATATATTTTTATTTTAGCCCCAAAAACCAATTATTTTTCCTTAATCCAACAAGGTGGATATTTATATATTCTAATAGAAGTCAAATAGTAGGAGACTCACAGAGCCATGCATTCCATCTATTGTTGAGCAGAGCATATAGAGTTTCTTGTGTTGTTTGTTGAGTAAGTTGAGATGGCAGAAGAAACACATAGTGAGATTCAAATAGCCTCTGAGGCTGAGACTGAGGCTAACAGTGCTCAAGAACAAATGGGGGAGCTGCCACCACTTCTCTCATCATCTCACCCTTCAGACTTGCCACAACAACACTTACACGTATGCATATTCCTCCTTTACTACTCTCTCTTTCTACTGTTTCATTCCATTATTAGACTTTTTTTTGTCTTATTTTCTTTTATTATTATTTTACCGTCAATACTTCATTTAATGTCTCTGCCTGTATTTGACCGTTATTCAGCTCTTCTTGACGGTTGTTTAAGCTCTTCTTGGATAAACTTTTCTTCATCTTTATGTGATAATGGTATCTTTAGTTGTTGCATCTGAATTTGAAGCTCACTATTCGTTTTCTTTGGACAACTTTCAATTATATGTCCTATGTATGCATATAATTAATAAAAAATCTGATAATATATGTATTTATCAATAGTTTACAGAGCAAGACCTTAAAGAGAAAAACGATTTGATAAATATAAAGTAATTAAGTTTTATGTAATTTATCAGCTCTTCCAATATTTATAATATGGAACAAGGTGAGTAAGAACACTTCTAACGCACTTGCTCTGTAGTTGAACTTAACTACTAACCTATATGAAAACAATGGAGTTTAATTAGTGATTTGAGTGTGTATGTCTAACATTAATAATCATCTACATGTAATTCCAATGGCTATTATTTCCAACAAACAGAACGGAGGGCTTGTGAATCGAGGTAAAGGTTAGAAACAAAAATGAGTTTTGAAAGTAGATTTAGAATAGAATAACTGTTAGTTAATTATAAAGTATACCATCAAAAGGTTTTTTATGTCTGTAACAATCAACTTTCTTGTGTTGTTTGTTGAGTAAGTTCAGATGGCAGAAGCAACACGTATGGAAGAGCTTCCACTTCAACAACGACAACAACACGTATGCATCCTTCCTTAACCACTCTTTGTTCATTTGTGAAACGTTTTCTTATTTTCTTTACTTCCTTTCTTCTTACAATTTTTTCTGTCTCATTATATTTGTTAGTTATTAGATTTTTTTTTTGCCTTATTCTGTTTTCACCTTTCGAAGATACACACTTGTCAGAGTGCAAGTGTCTATGCCATGCGAAACCAGTTTTGGTGTCTGTTTTCTCATCTAATTTAGACTGTCCAGATTTATTTTTTAAATTTTATTTTTTTAATAGATAGAGAATCTAAAATAAATATAATCTCTTAATTAACATTTAAAAAAAACAATTTTCTATTTAAAAATCATCAGTTTAAAAAAAATAAAATATGGATGATCCTATAGGTCAGCCAAGCTCTTGGTGTCTGCCTATCCCAAAATTGGTTCCCATCCATCCTGTGCTTTTCATTGGCTTTAATTGATTTCGTTACATTCTCTTTAATTTGCTGGCACCTTTGTTAGATTGCTTGTGTTTAATTAATACGCCGTTGTAGCCTCTGTTAAATCTTTCTTTTCAAACTCTTTTCTTTGGCTTTATCTGATTTTGTCTATATACAATTTAGATCGTATAGGATCTTTGACACCATTTTTAAAATTATTATTTTATCAAAAATACAAATCAATATTGAGAAGTTATATAAAGTCTCTGACTTTATTTGACCGTTACTCAACTGTTAATTAAGTATCCCCCAACTTCTATCTCAACTTATACCACATTTTTCTATATTCATCAACTTCCAAGGTTTAAGCGTCATAAAATCAAAAATCCCCTTTTTTGTAATAATGTTTTTCTTTCTTTCTTTATATTTTTTTTTTGGAATAGAGGACTCTATATATATATATTTATGTATATATATTCATATAATACTTGTGTAATTCCTTGTTGCATTATTCCAAATCAACTTTGATAGATGGAAGATGATGAAGTGACTAAAGCCATCAAAGGTATGATTCAAAATTGCGGAGATGTGATTTGTCCTCAAAGTGATGTATCTACAGGGTGCCCCTTACACTCCGTCAACATATTGAAGAGGCTGTCACTCCAAAAGTTGTTTCCATTGGCCCTTTTCTTTATGATGAGGAGAATAAGAGGATGCAAGACATACAAAGGCATAAACACATAATGTTGAGTAGATTTACTGAAAGAGCTCAACCAATTAGTTTGGACGACGACTTGGTTGGCAACTTGGTTCGTTCTGTAGGAGATTTAGAGTCAGAAGTCCGTGCTTCTTATTCAGAGTCCATTAAATTTACTAAAGATGATCTTACAATGCTGATATTACTGGATGGTGGCTTCATCATTGAACTCTTCATCATGTCATATGAGACAAACAAGAAATACAATGATCCTAAATTGTCACAGGAATGGCTATTGAGCTGTATATATGGAGATTTGATTTTGCTTGAGAACCAACTTCCATTCTTTGTTATTAAAAAGCTGTTCGAGATAGTTTTTCTTGATGGCTTTCCACGGAACAAAGATGAGGATGCGAACAAGAAAAAAGAAAGAGATAAAAAATTAAAGAAGAAGCCACACAATCTCACTTCGTTGCTCGCAGCTGTAAGAAAGGTTGAGAAATTACTTACCTCTTGTACTTTCATTCACTTCTTAATTGGTTATCCATTTGCAAGTCCTCATCAGTAAACATTCTTGCAGGCAGCTTGTGGTGTGGTCGATATTGACGCAGCTGAACCTAATAATGACGCAGAGGAAAATCATGACGGTAGTAGGGGCCTTTCAATTCTTGAGCTCACCTATGAGTATTTAAGGCGTTTTAACACAATATTTAAAGCCTGGTCCTGATCCTAAGGATGAGATAAAACATTTTACAGATCTTTATAGATCGTTTTACTTGCAAGGAAAAAAGTCTCCACGACGGCCACTCTCATTGGGTCGGACTGCAAGCCCTATTCTCTTTGCTACAATGTGAATGCATTGAAAGAAGCAGGTACAAAGTTGAAGGCTGGTACGAGCAAGTGCTTATTAGACTTGAAATTTTCAGGACAATTTCTTAAAATCCCACAAATTCATGTGGAGGATGTAACTGAACTTTTGTTTCGCAATATGAAAGCATTAGAACAATGTCATTATCCTGATGAAACTTACATTTTTGATTATGCTCTTATACTGGATTGTCTAATAGACACACATAAAGATGTGGATCTCTTCGTTCGCGAGAAAATAGTCAGAAACTTTATATTAGGTGATGCCAGTAATGTTGCTTCATTATTTAACGGTCTTCCGAAAAATACCCTTGTCTCAACTTTCACTTATGATTACCTTAATATATGCGAAATCCTGAATAGCTATTGTGAATACCCTTGGCACAAGATGAAGGCAACTCTAAAGCGTGATTATTGTTGTACACCTTGGCAAATTGTACGTTGCTTCTATTACTGCAATTGTACTCCTCATTCTCACCATCGTCCAAACCATATTTTCTATCCTCTAAGTAGTTAATTAAGTAAATTCACAGCTTTGTATAATTAATGTTGGAATTTTATTGTGTGTATTGTCTGATTTTCTTTTATGGCAGGGCAATGTTATGATAATAATAAATGCGCAGAAATAGATGATACGAAACCTCTGATATATTACTGGAAATTTCAATAACTAATTCCAGGATACACAATCTGCCATAAGGACTAGCAGAATTGTCATAGAATATAAAGGTAAAGAAGCAACAGACATGAGAGAGAAAGAAAAGGAAGAAAATATAGTGAAAGAATACACTAGAGAGAAGATTCTCAAATGGGGACAATAGTGTATTTACTAACTATTCTCTCCACTTCCTCCCCACTAAATTCACAACTATTAAATTGTGTTTTAATAATTAAGATTTAATGTTAGGTAAAATTTATAATTACAAATTTATTACGTAATATTAAATCTCAACCATTAAAACAAAATTCAATGATTGGAAATTAAGTGGAAAGGAAGTAGAGAAAATAGTTAGTGGAGACACCCATTTCCTTTTTCTCTCACATACCTATTTATATGCTTTATGCTTCTTCTAAATCACGTAATTTCAAGGATTTCTTTCTGACTTGAAGACTATTCCTTGTCAGGTCTTGTGTTTGTACTTTACTTGGACCTTCCTCATTAATCTCAGTTTCTATTGGGCTCATAACAACATCCACCCCATCAGAATTAACCTTGTCCCCAAGGTTCAGAGAAGGATATAGTTGTTGTAGATCGCTTTTAAACTCCTAAGTGTCACATGTCGAGCTATTCTAGCGAATAAGAAATTGTTGTGTCCACTCATTGTCGTGCTGAACCCGCCTCGCATTTAATATTCGCTCTGGACTGCATATGAGATCTTCTGGTAATGATTGCAACGGTAAAGGCAAGTTAGATTGAGTGGCATCTAAACCCGAAAATTTTTATAATTGTGAGATGTGAAAAACAGAGTGTACCTTCGCATATTCAGGAAGAGCAAGACGATATGCCACTGGGCCAATATGATCTACCACCTTGAATGGACCAAAATATAACATAGCTAGCTTTTGATATTTCCTCAATTCTACAGTGTTGGCGTTGAGGTTGGAGGCGAACCAATACCCAATCATGTACGTTGAACTCCAGTTCAATTCTTTTCTTATCTACAAAATACTCCATCCTGGTCTATGCTTTGCTTAAATTATGCTTCAGGACTGTCAAGATGGTATCACGCTCTACCAATTATGTTGCTGATGCACATCCCATGGTGTTTCAATTCCTCTAGTGAAGAATGTCACAAGACAGGCGGAGGGTCACACGCATACACCACTTTGATACGGGTATAAAAAGATATTTTGATATAAAATCTACCCATATCTTATTTTATTTTGTAGGATATATTATAAGATTTAAGTAAGGATTAAATATCGATATCATATATCTAAATTTTATGGTAATTGATAAAACAAACCAAGATATTATGATAGAAATGCACGCAGGGAGGTAATATAATCCTATATACATGCTAGGCGTAGCAAGAGGGAGGTGTTCTATTTTTTGGGTTGGTGATGGCAAGGAAAGAGCTCAGAATATCAATGAAAGGAGATTAAAGCTTAGAAATATAGAAGATTTATAGCATGGGTAGAGATATGACAATGAGTTTTTGTTTCTTCTTTCTCTTCTCTTCTCGTCTTTTTTTTTCTTTTTATTTTGTCATTGATTAGCTTTTATTTTAGTTATGAGAATATTCAATTTATGTAGCTAAAACTTTAGTTTTGGATTATTTGGTTTAATTATGGATTAGTGGATAATGATTTTTTCTTTTAATTGCTATAATTTTATGTTTGTTGATTGTGAGCTTAATTGTTTTGAAAGATGAGGAATTTGATTAGAACTTAATTTGGTATTATTTTTTTGATGCACAACTTAATTTGGTATTCTAAAGGAGCCTAGATATAGGGAATTTTGAATAGAACTTCAACTAAATTAAGTTTTTCATACTTAATTTATTTATAGGATAAACATATACCTACCGGCCCTCCATATATAGTCTCATTAGGCTTGCACCTAAATTAATCCAATTAAGTTCTAGTCACCTAAGGAATTAGAGATTAACATAATTGGAATGACTACTTTTAGTGAATTGAATGACACTTTTATGTAAATAAGAGACCTAGACTAACAAATATAACTTTAAATACAGTTTATGAGAGAAATTAGACACTAAGAAGTAATTAAGCTAGAATAATCCAAGTCAACACTTAGATCAATCACACTTAGCATTATCCTTAGCTTTAGTTAGATTTGATTTTCCTTTCTTTTAATCAGTGATTTTCCAATTTGTGTTAACTCAACTTAAGCAAAAGTGTAAAATCATTTCTCAATTGCATTGTTAGCACTAAGTCCTCATGGGAATAATATCTTACTCACCCTTTATTACTTGACATGGGCCATGCACGTGCAGAGTCTTAGGCTTTATAATATTTTTTTGCCTATTGTCAAATGCCTCTTCCAATTCCACATTTGTCAGAGAGCACAAGTGCAATTCGGTAATAAGCAAGAAATAACCCAAATAGTACTGACATATTTATTACAAACTTGGGTATATTACAGTGTCTCCATAAGGTCTTATGTATATTTACAATGTGGCAAAAGTTCAAACCTAAACTAAACTAGTCTAAACAAAAGTCTTCTTCTTCTTCACAATCCTCTTCTTCTTCTTCTACATTGGGTCCGGATTCTCAATATCCGGTCATAACATTATTGCCTCAAGAACAGTCTCCTCTAGCTGGGAAATTTTAAAGTTTTAGGAAAAATGGTGAGATTCAAAAGAATCCCAGTAGTAACAGACAACCAATCATAAATAAATGTAAAAATACTAACATGCAAGCAACCAACATCATCATCATATCGCAGTCATCAAGTTATCATCATCAAATAAATGCAGTGTGCAATGCATGTCTCAAGTCTCATGGTGAACCGGAATTAGTCACACCAACCAGTGCACTTCGCACCATAGACGTACTTCGGGCCATATCTCATAGTGGACTATAAAGGATCACACCGTCTAGTGCACTATGCACCATTGACGTACTTCGCGCCATCTCTCACAGTGGACCACTAAGGATCACATCGTCTAATGCACTTCGCACCATCAAGTCAATTTGTGCCATTCTCAGTCTTAATGCATGTCAACCAATACATGTAGCATATCACATTAGTTATGAGAGACAAAGTAACTACCTGAAGTCCCTTCCTCGATCCAAGTTCTATACCGACTCTTCGTGCTTACCTGGGCAATGTTAATTCCTATAAATCCAATTATGATAATGAGTTATTGTTTCATTAAATATTTAGGACCCAAGTGCATTCAGAGGATTATAGTTAATTATCCTACTAAAAAAGCCTATTTACGAAATTGTCCTTATGGATACTAGTCTCTTTCTTTTTATATTCAGTATAATTACACAATTCTAAAAATCATGACCCAGCATATCCCTACATAATTTCATGTCTTGAATCCATTTTTGGACTCAATTACCAAAATTCCACTCCTTCCCTCTGAAACAAGGCCAAACCAAAAATGATACTCATTTTAGGCAAAAATGCCAATTTCAAACCTATGGCTTCCAAAATGATTTCCCTACCTTTACCCCACACAATTTTTTATTTTAAACACATTGGAAGCATCAAAAATATCAAAATAAACCTCTATTATGCCCAAAACATGTCTAGACAGAAACAAGGGAAAACAGAGAAAAATGGATTTTCAATATCCTTTCAACAAAACATCCTTAATACACCTTTATTCACTTGTTTAAACCATTATCCAACTTTTCTACATGATATAACACAATTTCGGCAGCACCTAGCCTTAGGGTTTGTGCATCCCAAAAGTCCAAAATCAGCCAACAAACCAAACAACCACAAGAACCAACAATAATCATCACAAATTAGAAGAAGAACAAGGTTCTTTAAGTTACCTCTTGTATTATCATTTCTCTCTCTAAAACCAGCCACTCCTTATTCTTCTTTCCTTGATTTTGCTCTTGCTACATATGTTTCCATGGCCATACAAGAGTTTAGAAGAGATTCCTTGAAGAATTCATGGCAAGAAGACATGGATTTTGACTAGAACTCACCTCTTAATCTTCTTGGTCCTTTGTCTTCCTCTTATGGTCCCTCTCTTCCTCAAAATCTTTCTCTTTCTTTCTCTCTAGTTGCTGCAGAAATTTAGGGCTGGAAATGTGCTAAATAAGACTTATCCATTTGGTCAAAACATGTGCTCAATTAATTAATTAATCAAGTTACTTCTTGGCCACATAATTTGCTTTCTCCCTCTTGATATTTATCCTTCAAGACAAGATCATGGCCATTCAATTTGATCTCCAATCATGCCCTTGAGATCAATTTTAGTCTTCCCTCTTTATCCTTGATTGATCCACAAATTACCTTTGTGCCATTACATTTTTTGAAATTTTGGATTTCTGGACAAAATTTTCACCCAACTTTGAAAATTCATATTTAATTGCACAAATATCCAATTGAGGTGATTCCAAGATAGAGAAAAATACTTTCTTTGCTCAATTGGAATTAGAAAATTCATCTTTGTACACTGCTCCATAAACTGATAAATTTCACTGGGCAAACTTCAAAATTCAAATCTCTTAATATATACATCCAAACAATGCAAATGACATATCAAATTAAACATTGACATGCCTACTTTTAGACTAGAAATTTTAATAATTTTTGGATATCATTTGCATAGGCAAAATTGATACACAACATAACTACCTCCTGTTACTTTCCAAAAATCAGCCAAACTCACTTTGGCCATAATTCTTACACCAAAATCCACCATTTTATTCCTCTTATCATGTCATTTACTTGGGGAGTTTTGGTGAATAAAAATTGGAATGTTACACCTATGATAGGCATGTGTGTATTCATGGACAAAATATTGCAAGTGCCTTTCCAAGCACATATTCAATGCCTCTGACTGGCCATCAGATTGCAAATGGTATGCAGTATAAAAACATAGTGTTGTGCCCTCTAGTATCATGAGGTGCTGCCAGAAATTGTTTGTAGTGCATGGTATCCCATAAAGTTTAACAATATTCTGCACAAAGAATTCAGCCACTGTTTTGCTAGAAATGTTAGAAGGTAATGCCACAAAATATCCATATATGAACATACGGTCAACAACATCCATGATAACTGAAATGCCACACACCATGGGTAGACTGATTAGAAAATCCATTGCAATGTCTTCCCAAATTCTCTCTAGAATCCGAAGTGTTTGAAGCAACCTAACCGGATGCAATTGCGACACCTTAGCTTGTTAGCAGACAAGTTTAACAAATGTGTGGGCATCTCGAAGCATGTGTTGCCAAAAGAATAATCGAACAATGCAGTGGAAGGTGCAAAGGAAACCTTTATGTCCTCCAATATGGGAGGAATGAAACTCTTCTAGAACTCGTTTAACCAAAGTAGCATTGACTGATGGTAACACCAAACAAAACCTCCAATACATATGTCTCCTTCATATTTCATAGGGTTAAAGTGCAATTTACCCCCCTAACATTTTCAGGAAGGAGCAATTTTAGTCCTAATGTTTTTTTGGCCCAATTTCAGTCTCAACGTTATTTATTTAGAGCAATTCATGTCTTCACTAATAGATCTATTAAGTTGACTGTTAAATTTACTGTTAAGTGAGGTGCATTGACCAATGGTAAGGACATGTGACTGATAAGGTGGATTAAATAATATGTTGTGACTAAAATAGGGCACCTATTTTCGAAAATTGATAAACTGGGTTTTGTTTTTTTCCAAAAAAAAACTTAATTTCAGTCAAATGACATGCCGCATCATATTAGTTAATTCACCTCATTAGTCATATGACCTTATCATTAGTCAACACATCTCACTTGATAATCAATTTAACAGATCTGTTAGTGAGGATATGAATTGCTTCAAATAAATAATGTTGGGACTGAAATTAGGCAAAAAAAATGTTAGGACTAAAATTGCTTTTCCTTGAAAACGTTAGGGGTAAATTGCACTTTAACCCATTTCATATCCTAGTGCATTTAGTACTACAACTTCTATTTATGTTTTGAGTGTATTGATCATTACTGATGATCCCAATTGATCATGAATGTAATCCAAGAAGGTACCCTTACTATAGATATCACCATAAGAGAAATATGAGACAATGCATCAGTAGCAGCATTGGTGGCACCAAATCGAAACTCAACATCAAAATTATAAACCAATAACTTTGGAAGACAATTTTCTTGTTCAGGTGTATGTATCTCTTGATCCTTTAAATATCAGAAGCTTGCATAGTCAGTGCGAATGATAAAATGATGGCAAAGGAGATAATAGTAAAACTTAGCTATTGCCTCTGTGATAGCGTATAGTTGATGAACATAAACAGATTGATCTTGCATCCTTGAACACAACTTCTTGGAGAAATATGCAATTGGGTGGTTATTTTGATTTCACCAATACCAGACCCTGGGGCATCAGTTTTGAGAACAAATAACTATTGCAAATTTGACATTTAAAGGGCAGGGGCCTCTGTTAATGCCTTTTTAAGCATCATGAAAGCTTGTTGTGCATCATTATTCTAGTGGAATGCATTTTTTTAGTAAATCAGTCAAAGGGCTTGCAAGTTGAGCAAAGTGAGCAATGAATCACTGGTAATAGCTACTTAAGCCCGATAAACCTTTGATCTGAGTCACGTTCTATGGAATTCACCAATCCACTATTCCCTGAACCTTGGCTGGATCTATTACCATATAATCACTTGAAATAAGATGTCCTAGATAGTTAATTTATTGCTTCCTAAAAGCACATTTCTTTTATTTAGAACTTCAATGACATGAATTAAGTGTTGTTCCTAGTTTGCACTATAGATTAAAATTTCATTGAAGAAGATTAAAACAAAATGCCGCAAGAAGGGTTGAAAACAGAGTTCATAAGTGACTGAAAGGTAGCTGGGTAATTTGAAAGACCAAATGGCATCACAAGCCATTCATGTAACCCATGATGTGTCTTAAATGTTGTATTTTCCCTGTCATCCTCAAGCATCAAAATTTGGTGATACCCTAAGCAAAGATCCAGCTTGGAATAAAATGTGGCACCATGGAGTTCATCTAGCAATTCATCAACAATTGGCATGGGGAAGGTGTCCTTGATAGTTACTCCATTGAGGGACCAAAAATCTACTCAAAACTGCCACGTCCCATCTTTTTTTAACCAAAATCGCTGGTACTGGAAAAAGACTTGAGCTGGGCTATATGAGGCTATCGGCAAGGAGTTCTAAGACAATGCACTCAATCTTAGTCTTTTGACTAACCAAATACCTGTATGGTTAAACCTTGATAGGTCCAATGCCTAGCAGAAGCTCAAGCAGGTGATAAACCTGCTGGAATATCAAAAACATATAAGAGGAGAACTGCTATAGGATGCCACACAAATCAGCTGGTATATCAAGGGAGCATATCATGTAAATCTGGTGAGGAATCAACAGAGGTTAATAAGTAAAGAGCATCAACTACATCCATATGAGTAATGCAAACTAAATGGTGAAATTGTACCTCTAAGTGTAACAAACCTCTGTAGCCATTTAAAGTTATGTATTAGCTGTTGACCAAAAATTTGATCGTCAAAGAGCTATAATCATCTACATGTGGTCCTAAGGACTCTAACCAATCAGCCCTAATGACTCAATCAACACAAGCAACAAGAAGAACATGCGTGTTAAGATGAATAGTGTGACCGTTGATATTGATGGGAATGTGGACAACGTGTTCCTTGCTAGTGAGAATGAGTCTACTGCCACCCAGAACTCGAATGGGATCAACAGGTTTTACACAAAACCCAAATGTGTAACAATACGAGGATAAAAGAAATTGTTTGAACTTTTGCCATCTAGGAGTATTTGAACAAGTGTACCATGTATAGATCCTTAAAAACAAATTGTGGCACCCCATGAGTGCCACGTAATGCATGCACTGATAGATAATGGATAGTTGCCTCAGGCTCTATTGCAGTAGGTGTCACTACATTAGTATCACTAGAATCCTCCTTCCCTCGTAATAACATTAACTGTTTATTGGGGCAATAATGCATGGGAATGAATTTAGCATCGTAAGTGTAGCATAATCCCTTCTCCCTACCAATAAGAATCTCAATAGGTGTCATCTGTTTGATTGGCAGCAACGTCATCGTCAGTAATAAAGGCGTTAGAGACACCTTGCGACCCCCAAAAGAACTATTGTGTGTGATTTTTTGTTGAATTTAAAAAAAAAAAGACTTTAAGTGGCGCTTGCTTGAAAAAACACTACAGGAAGTGGGGACTTATTATGACACTTGTTCCAACGAGCGCCCTGAAATATTCTTTTTTCTTAATTATGGAACTCTTTTGAACAAGCACCACATGAAATGTGGGGACTTTTTGTAGCGCTTTTTCAAGAGAGCGTCACAAAAGGCATTTTATTATTTTTTAAAAAATTATTTTCTTTCTCACTTCTTGTGATACTTTTTCAAAGAAGCATCATAGGAAGTCTTTTTTAAATTTCTTTTTCCCGTCAAAACCCTATTTTATTTTAGCTCCCATTTTTACAACAACTCATTGTGTTTCCCCATTTTTCAATATCTCGTGTCTCTCAAATTTTTTCTTCCTTTTCCCTATCATCTTGATTCCCACTCCTCTCTCTCCTTCTTCATTTATATACCCACTCCTACTCCTACTCCCATTTTCATTTCCTCCTCCTTCACCATTTCATTCGGTGAACACTCATTCGTTCTCTCACTTTCACTTTCTTTAGGGTGTGTTTGGTTTGAAGGCAGGGGAGGGAAGGGGAGGGAGGGCATGTAACCTTGTTTGGTTTAAGAGGGAAGGGGAGGGGTGGCAATAATAGATTTACTATTTTACCCTTGCATCTAATTTCATACTTTTATACTTATATGTTAAATTAGTTTACATTTAGCTTCCAAC
>JBAGKO010215756.1:0-12869 GCA_037177275.1 Acacia concinna
TGTATAAGAAAAATTGAGGAGTACCCATAAATTATTTGGAGACTAATGACAGTCAATTTGAAATTTTTTGAAACAGTCGATATACAGACTCTGTAGAAAATTCAACCAAATAATTATTTTAAAATCATTTTCTCTCTCCTTCCCCCATAAGCCAAATAAGCTATAAAAAGTGGTTTCCCACTTTGAAGCTACTTATGAGAGCTTTAGCTTCAAAAGCCATCACACACCCAAACACCCCAAAATGCCAAAAGCTCCAAAAGTGGCTTCACTTATTAAAGTGAAGCTCAATAAGTTACTTATTTTAGCCATCCAAACAGGCTCTGAAAGTTTAGACAAGTAAAAATAGTGCTTCGATACATGATCTAAAATTAATTTATCAATGATATAAATTAATTGGTATATAATTTTTGAAACAGTTAGTAGGGCCAATCCTTGTTTAGTTTCAGGCCCAAAACTACTGTAATAATGATTCGGCTATTCTTTGGGCTTTGTCGAAACACATCTACTTTGGATACGTAAATTATAAAATCATAATTTTAAATTAATTTTTCAATAAAAATAGAAGATATACATTGTCCATGATATAATTTGATTTCTCCGCAATTTTAGAAAATTTACACCGTGCAACTTGGAAAAAATAAAATAAAAGGGATAGCTCTTAAATGAATTATTCGTAGGAGTTGGAATTTAAATGCTCCTACAAATAAGATAACAATGAATGACGACGATAATGAGAAGAATGTATTATGTATATACGGCTGGCCAAAAAAAAAAATATGCATATACGAATACTTTATTTAGGACTGGAGGCAGTATATTTTAATACCTCTTTCCAAATTTATAAATACATTAATGCCGGATTTCAAATTAATGGGCAAAATGATATTTTCGCTGTCATTCAATAATAAACACAATTCATTGATTTAAGGTGTATTTAGAACTATGAAGTATTTTTCTCAGTGCATACTTAAAATATTTTGTCGTACCTTCCTTTTAAAGTATTTTTTAAGTGAGTCTATCACCCAATACTTTTTTGTTTGGGAAAAAAAATATTCTAAGGGTGCACTTAGTATTTTTTTTCTTAGCAAATGTATCATCTAATTAGAGGTACTGTTGAGTACTTAATATGCACATTTCTATTAATAGGGATTCTAACTTTAGATTACTGGATGTAGATAAAAAAAAATTTACTTTATATCCAAAAGCTGCCCAATAATTCACTCACTTCATTAATTTCAAACCATTCATCAAAGGGCATTCTATTATTCATTTTCTATTATAGTATATGTTGCTTAAAGATGCCTGCAAGGTGATCTTAAAAAGATAACAACTCAAATAAATCCTAATTCAAATATATATATAAAAAATATTCTTATTCTATCCCTAATCAATACCCAAATTAATCTAATTAAGCTATAATTATTTCTTATGCTGCTTCACTCCTTAATAATATTTTTCATTATTTATTTTTGTATCTGTTTCTTAACATTTGTTAAGATCTCATTTCTAATATAATTTACTATACAAACAAGATGTTATGTAGTTATTGGCAAAAGAAGAAGAAGAAGAAGATGTTATGTAGTTTTGTTTTGTTTTCTGTTTTTTTTAAGGCTTGCTATCTGATTGTGTGTGTTGGGCTCTTTATTCTATTACTCCTATTAATCTCTCTGTTCCTATTATAATTTCTCCACAACATAAATATAAAGGACACTTTTAAAAAAATAATATCAGTTGTTTCCTTTTTTCCCCCTAATTAACAGTATTAGTTGTTTCCTAAATTATTTAAAATAACTTATAAATATAAAAATATTAAAAAATTTCAAGACATGCACGATTTATAAATAGAAATAAAAGTTTGCATTACTAAAATGAACTTTCATTCTTAAAATAACATGCTCCGTCAATTAATCTAAGTCGTTTGGCAAAATCCTATATAAAAACTGTTGAATTATCCAAATTTTAATTTGAGTCACTGAACTTAACAAATTATATATTAAGTTATACGTCATAATTAGTAATTTAAAATTTCGATCAAATTACATCCATATCTCTTAGTTTTATTAAAGATAATGATTTTTTTCCTTAAGAAAAGTAGAATTAATTAATTCCTTAAAAGTATAAGTTTATATAATTCAAAAAGATGATTTCTTATGTACTTCAATGTTTCACAAATATTTTTATATGATATTTTTCCTTTTAGTAAAATAATAATAATATATTATATTCAAAAATATATAATATATTGGATTCAAAATTTAAACCCGAGTCATAAAATTTTGGATATAAATATAAATATGGAAATATGATGATAAATTTTCACATATATTGATTGTCACAATAGATTCTAATTTTTTCTAATAATTTTTTTTATATAGCTGAATATTGTATATAAAAAGGAGTGTGAAGGTGCAAAAACTACCCATGTAAATATTCTAAAAATGCGCCGGGCACTTTTTTCATGGGTGCAAAAATACCCATCAACATTAAAAAAATGGGGCAAAAATGTTAGTTCCATTAACTAAATCTAACGAACGTTTTGTGGGCCCTACTTTAATAATTTTTTAATAACATTTGATGGTACATGTGCAAAAATACCCATTTACAAATTTCACAGGTGCGTCTGACACCATTTCGTGGGCTCCACTGTAATAATTTTTTAAACGTTTTTTTATTTCTAACCTCGTACAAAAATAATTAGTTTGGAAGGATGTGAATGTGCAAAAAAAAAAAAAACCACATACAATGTTATGTGAACAAAAATGCTTTGATTTAATAATTCTTTGATTTTTAATAGGGTGCAAAATACTTCTAATCAAAGGGGACAAAAATGCAAGCTCTACTAATGAAGAAAAACATTTTTTAATTTTCTGGCTTCATTAATCAAGGGAGCGAGTAGCACAAAGGTGGCGACAATATAGGTAGCTAGAGAGAGTCAATACCGATGTACAAGTATGGATCTTGTTTGGAGAGAAATATAGAGAGAAAAAGAGGTGAGGGAGAGGGGTGCAGGAAAGAGAGTGGATGAGAGTTTTTTAGATGATTATTAAAGTAGGGCCCACAAAGTATAAATTAGGGAAATTTACACTGAGGTCCTGAATAAGGGAATATATGTCAAAGAGGTCCCGGGATTGAAATTAATTACTGTTAGGTCCTAGGGTTGTTAATGGGGACTTAACAGTAATAAATTTACCTGGGAGGAGTATATTTTTTTTATGGGACTTATTTGACGTATATTTCCTTATTCGGGACCTAAGTGTAATTTTCCCTATAAATTAACAAATGTTTGCCTTAATTAACATAGATGAAAATTTTGTCCCTTGTTTTGAATAATAATCACAAGTATTTTTGTCCGCATAGCATTGTATATGGGTTTTTTTTTTTTTTTTGTTTTTGCACCTTCACATCCCTCTAAAGTCCAAACCAATTATTTTTACACCTGGTTAGAAAGCAAAAAATGTTTAAAAAATTATTAAAGTGGAGCTCACGAAATGGTGCCAGACGCACCTGTGGAATTTGTAGATAGGTATGCACATGTGCCCTTAAAATGTTATTAAAAAATTATTAAAGTGGGGTCCACAAACGTCCGTTAGGTTTAGTTAACAGAGATGACATTTTTGCCCCATTTTTTTTAAGGTTGATGGGTATTTTTACACTCAAAAAATATAAAAGGTGCCAGATGCACTTTTGCAATATTTACGTGGGTAGTTTTGCATCTAAACCCTAAAAAGAATGTTGCATATGAATAATGTTTGGAAAGAAGTATGAGAATAAGAATAAAGAAAGGCATAATGTTTCTTAAAGAATTAATTGATAGAGTAAATAATAGAGTTATATTTTTAAGTTTTTTATTTTAATAACTGTGGGATATGGATGTAATTTGACCGAAATTTTAAATTCTTAATTAGGACGTATAACCTAATATATAATTTGTTATGTTCAATGACCCAAATTAGAATTTGGATAATTCAACTGTCTTTATATGAGATTTTTTTTGAAGTTTTTTCATAAATATAAAATGTTTTTCCTTTTTTAAATAACTATTTAGGATTACTAACCTAAATACATCTAATCTAAGTTCCAGTGTACATGGTCAAGTCCAAATAGGGGTCATGGTGACTATTTTTTTAGATCATATTTAGATCAAGTTTCTTATATTCATTTTGTCAGGTTTTTCAATTACGCATGACCATGTATCTTATTTATTGCATTTAAGCTTATAAATAAATTATCATAATTCAATAATATAACATTTGGTCATATGTGATTGAGAACCTGACAAAATAGATATAATAAAGTTGACCTAAGTGTTTTTTTATTTTTTTTTATTCACATTGAAACATGTGATTTTTGTTTAAGGAATAATATATCAAATCGATGAATTCCACTTAGATCAATAATATGTCCTTGATTAGTAGTGCGTACATTATACCTTTATTACAAGCATTATAGAGTATTTGATCAAAAGTTTTCGGAAAAATCTCAAAAAAAGATAAGAGAAATATGAAAAATTTAATTTAGAACAGTGAAATCAGGAAATCTTAACTTAGTCTTTTTGTACTTTTTTGTTTAATTACAAAAATGCCACTGAATTTTTAACAATACGAATATCTAAATTAACAACACCAGAAGCATTTAGGTACTATGTATTTACGCTATGAGTTGTTTGTGCTGATGTTGTTAATTGAGATACTCTTGTTGTAAATTATGATACTTGTGTTGTTAAAAATTCAGTGGCATTTTTGTAATTAGCAAAAAAGTACAAAAAAACTAATTTGGAATTTCTCGATTTTGCTGCTCTGAATTGAAATTTTCCTATTTCCCTTATCTTTTTTTGGGATTTTCCCAAATTTTATTGTTATAAAAAAAATACATGATATGAAAATATATAATCAATTGTATTTTGCTCAAACAAGTGAGATAATCATCAACAACTAGTTAACTGTCAGGAAAAAATAGTACCAATGACAAGTTTATGCTCTTTCCTCTATCAGATTCCCATCACAATGTTCTATATAAGAACCACAATGATAAAGAAGATAACCAAACTAGAAAGTACTATAATCTAACAACATATATATATATATATATAGAGAGAGAGAGAGATTACTGCGAGAGACTGGTGAAATTGTGAGTATGTTAAAGTGAAGAGAAGAGAAGAAGAGAGGGAATGAAATTTGGCAGTGAACAGAGAAATATTAAATGGGCGGTATGTTGCCTCTTAAGCTCTTGTATAACACACCGATCATATCAAATTCATAGTCTTTTGTTTTATTTTGGGCCTAGAATTAACTGATCACTCTCATTGTATTTACTTAAGAAAGAGGAAATATGCATGCAAAATGAGTTTTCAGAAAAAATATATTTTAATTTGGTGGAACTCATAAATCCTGTCAATCAAATTTATTAAATTATCCTAATTACACTGTAATCTACTAATAAGTTGGTCAATATGCTTTATAACCCAAACAAAATTTCAAATTATTACCCATTTCAAGGACTATATTATATAATAAAAGTTAAAATGTTTTTTCCTGAAAATAAATAATGTTTTTTACCTTCTTGTTGCTTTTTCTTAAATTTAGATCATCTAAATTTATATTTTGTTATTTTTAAAATATACTGTAGTCATAAAGTAGTCTTTTTATCACTACAAAAAAAGGCCCGCTAGTAGCGGTCGAAAACGTCATTTAGTAGCAGTTTTAACAGCTACTAATGGCATTAGTAGCGGTTATAAAAACTGCTTCAAACTTTACCGCCGTTAAGGTTTTTGTAGCGGTTTTTACATTTGGTAAAAGCGTTACTACAGTTGTAGCGATTAGCAAAAAAAAAAAAAAACGCCACTACCCAATGATATTTGAGGCGAATGATGTTAGTAGCGGTTTATCAATAACCGCTACTAATGTCTGACACTAGTAGCGTTTTTTTAAATGCATTAGTAGCGGTTATATAACTTCTATTAAATTGATTTACAAAAATTTGGCAGGAGGAATTTATCTCTGTAACCCTACATTTTATGTTGAACTTTGTAGTGGTTAAGAACCACTACTAATGCTTCTAAAAAACTTTTAAAAAAAGAATTTCAGAAAGTTTTAAATTATTTTAAAATATAATAATTATTTACTTTAAAGTATAATAGTTCTTATTAATATTATGATTACTGCCTATTGAGCTAAAGATGTGTTTTTTTACATTTACCTAAATTATTTATAATATATTCAATAATATGTAGATAATAAAAATATATAGTTTGAAAAATATGTTTATGTGTTTTTTTATTTAAAATTTTAAAATTGAAATAGATAGATATACAAGAAGAAATGGTAGATGGATAGGAAAGAGTAGATGATGGACATTATAAACTTGAAATAATAAAAAAATTGTTTAGTATACAATAAATAAAAAAATAAGAAAAAGGCAATAAATAATAATCTTAAGCCACTTACCTCGATAAAAAAATGAGAGTACTTCAATTCCATGTAGAGAATAAGAAGAAAGGAGGGAGGTGTGTTGCAACTGAAAATACAAATGGAAAAAGGAAGGAGGTGAGTTGCAACTGAAAATATGAATGGGGGCTGGGTTGGGTGTTTATATAGGCGTTAATGTTAGTAGTGGTTATGTCAAAGCTCCTTAACATTTTGATATTTTTAGAGGAATAAAGACAAAATTCCACAGGCACATAGAAATAACATAAAATACTGACAAGAAGGACTTATTTACATTACAGGCCTTCACTGTAGGGTTTATAATTGTATACAAAACTAGTCCAAAATATATCAAAGGGGATTACATTAAACTTCTTGCACCCAAACTTTTTATGCGTTTCACTCGTACCGGGGTGCTGCTTTTCCTCTTGAGCCATTGGTTTCTGTTGGGTTAATTTATATAAAATAGTACGGGGTGAGAT
Organism: Acacia concinna; assembly: GCA_037177275.1. Taxonomy (NCBI): domain Eukaryota; kingdom Viridiplantae; phylum Streptophyta; class Magnoliopsida; order Fabales; family Fabaceae; genus Acacia; species Acacia concinna. The sequence continues at coordinate 6,905 of JBAGKO010215756.1, forward strand.
TTAATCGAATCCCAGTAGTAACACATTCTATCATGCAATATGCGAAAAATAATTATGCAATGCACCACATTAATAAAAAAAATAACAATTACATGCTTCTGTTTTATCAGGAAATTATAATTGACAAAAAGGTGCACATGTATTTAGGATCAAATGTCGCTGAACCCCTCCTTGTCCTGTACCACTGTCGTGGTTGTTCTGCACTACTGTCGCAGTTTGCTTTATACCACTGTCGTGGTATTGTTCTGCATCGTTGTCGCGGTTTGCTCTATACTACCTAGATCCTCAATTTCATGTTTCACTGTTGATTTTGTCTTTATTTAATTGTGAAATCCTTTGAATTTCCTCTCTTTCTCTCCCTAAGACGTACTGCCCTCTCTTTCTTCTTATGATTTTTCCTTCAAACTTAAAAATTTGAGCTATGGAACCTTGACTTGCTCCTTATTGCTTGAACTCTCTTTCTCCCACTATTTTCAGGTGTTGTTCGTGAATATGGGCTTGAAAGGCTGAAGGAAACTTTGGAAAGTAACATTCATATGGTGCACATGTTCCTTCTTTCCTATTGGTCCACCTTGTTCTCATACATTTGATTCATTTTGACTATATGGGAGACATTTCCACCGCCTCACTTGCCTTATCTTATCCCTCCTGTCGTGATTTCTCCAGAAAGTGGGTGGAAATAATTTTATTTTTAATTATTTTGCAAATTACCATTTTACCCTTATATTTTACTATTTTCGGATTTTCTGGGCAGAATTTTCACCCAACTTTGAAAATTCATATCTAATTGCACAAACCTCCAATTGAAGTGATTCAAATGCCAAAATGTCCCTTGTTGAGTCTAGTTTTAGGGAAAAATAATTCCATTGATCCACCAAGATCAGAATTTTCCCAGAAAATTCATTTTTGGGAACTGCTCCAGAAACCAGCGAATTTCACTAGGTGAACTTCAAAAATTTATATCTCTTAGTATATATATCCAATAAATTTGGTTGACCCATCAATATAAATCTTATTATGTCTACTTTCTTCCTAAAAAATATCATAATTTTTGGACACGATTTGATTGCCCAAAATATTACTACAAGGTGGCTGTCTCTGCAACACCTTTTCTGGAAATTCCAAAATTCAATATTTATTGAACTAACTATTTGCTTAGCTTTTTTTATAGGAAATTTGGGATATTACAGCTCTCCCCCCTTACAAAAATTTCATCCCCAAAAATTTTTATACAAATTGGCTCATAAATTCCGGGTACCACTTTTTCATACCATCTTTGATTTCCCAAGTTGCTTCTCTAGGGTTTAATCCTTTCTAGATAACTTTTATAAATGGAATACTCTTGTGCCTAAGTTGTCTTTCCTGCCAATCAATAATTCAGTCTGGTGCAACCTCATAGGTAAGATATTCTTGCATTTTTACATCTTCATGTTCAAGCACATGTTCTAGGTCAGGTTGATATTTCTTCAATTGGGAAATGTGGAAAACATCATGTATCGGCTTTGATTTGGGGGTAAAGCTATCGGATATGCCATTGGTCCAACCTTATATAAGATTTCAAATGGACCGATGTATCTTGGATTTAACTTCTTGACCTTCAATGCTCTTCTGACTCCTGTGACTGGCGAAACTTTTATAAATACGTGATTACCTACCTCCAATTCTAGAGGTTTTCACCTTTTATCAGCATAGCTTTTTTGTCGGCTTTGAGCCGTTGATAATCTCAGCTTAATCAATTTGATTTGTTCAGTTGTTTGATCAACAATATCTGGCCCAAGCATTTGTTGTTCAAACAGTTCTATCCAACATACGGGTGATTGGCATTTCCTTCCATACAGTGTCTCACAAGGGGCCATTTGAATGCTTGTATGATAATTGTTGTTATAGGATAATTATGCTAATAGAAGGTATTGATCCCAACTGCCCTTAAAATCTAAAGCACACGCCCTTAGCATATCTTCCAGGGTTTGTATTGTTCGCTCTGTCTGCCCATCTATTTGAGGATGATATGCTATGCTGAACCTTAATTTGGTACCTAAAGCCTTGTGTACTGCTCTCTAGAAATGGGAAGTAAAACGAGGATCTCTATCTGAGATGATGTTTGTTGGGATACTGTGCAGTCGCACAATTTCCTTGATATAAATTGATCAATGATTACCCATATTGTGTCATGATTGTGGACTTTTGATAATCCTGTCACAAAATCTATAGTGACGCTCTCCCATTTCCACTCATGAATTTCAGGGTTTTGCAAAAGCCCTGAGGGTTGTTGGTGTTAAGCTTTTACTTTCTAGCATGTCAAACATTAAGCAACAAATCTTATTACATTGCGTTTCATGCCCAGCCACCAATATGTGGACTTCAAGTCATGATACATTTTAGTCACTCCTGGATGTATAGTAGACCTACTCTTATGTGCTTCCCCCAAGATCTGTCGTTTCAAGTCAGGCTGTGGTGGAACATATATCTGCTTTTTGTATCTAATTAGACCACTTGGTGACAAGTCATACTCTTGAGTTTTTCCACCCTTTATCACGTCTTTAATAATCTGTGTTTGTATATCCTCGATCTGAGCCTTCTCAATGGTTGCCCTCAAATCATTATATCTTATTGACACTAAGGCCATCGAACAAAATTTGGTTGGGCAAATTACAGTCTCGAAAGTTCTCAATCAGTCTCTGCTCATAAATCATCATGGTTGCTATTTGCACTGTCTTACGACTCAGTGCATCAACAACTACATTGACCTTTCCTAGATGGTAATTTATCTCTAGGTTGTAATCTTTAAGCAACTCCATCCATCTACGTCTTGTCCAACTCTTTTTGATCATAAAGGTATTTCAAGCTCTTGTGGTCGCAATACAACTTTACAGTTGCCCCATAAAGATAATGTCTCCAAATTTTCAATGCAAATACAATGGCTGCTAATTCAATATCATGTGTAGGATAATTTTATTTGTGAGGCTTCAAATGTCTAGATGCGTAAGCCATTACACTGCCCTGCTGCATTAGCATACATCCCAACCCATGCCCACTGGCATCAAAAGTCTCCTGTGGATTTGGGATCACTAGCACCGGTGTTGTTGTTAATTTATGTTTCAATTCAGTGAAGCTTCTCTGGCAAGCATCATCCCATACAAAATATTCAGCCCTTCGTATTAATTTTGTTAATGGCAAAGCTATTTTGGAGAAATTCTGTATGAATCTCCTGTAGTAACCGGTAATACCTAGAAAACTGCATACTTTAGAAACAGTTTCTGGCCTCTTCCAGTTCAACATTGCTTCCACTTTACAAGGATCTAAAGAGACTCCCTGTTGTGAGACTATGTAGCTCAAAATTCTAACTTCTGAAAGCTAGAATTCACATTTGCTTAACTTGGCATAGAGTTGCTTAAACTTCAATGTGTTTAAAACAATTCTCAGATGTTGTTCATGTTCTTATTTACTCCATGAGTATATCAAAATGTCATCAATAAAACTACCACAAACTTGTCTAAATATAGGTGGAAAATTCGGTTCATGTAGTCCATGAATATCGCAGGTGCATTGGTTAGCCTAAATGGCATTACTAGAAACTTGTAATGGCTATATTTGGTCATGAAAGCAGTCTTTTGGTACATCTTCTGCCTTAACTTTGAGTTGATGATAACCCAATCTCAGGTCAATTTTTGAGAATACGCAGGCACCATATAGCTAATCAAGCAAATAATCTATTCTCAAAAGTGGATATTTGTTTTTAATTGTCACTTTGTTCAATTCCCTATAATCAATACAGAGTCGTAGGCTCCTATCTTTCTTTTTAACAAAAAGCACTGGAGCTCCCTAGGGAGAAACACTAGGTCTAATGAACCCTTTCTCCAGCAATTCTTCTATCTGCTTTTTCAATTCTGCCATTTCATTTGGTGCCATTGGATACGGAGCCTTTGATATTGGTTCTGCTCTAGGCTTAAGTTCAATTACAAACTCCACATCTCTATCTAGAGGCAATCCTTTGATATCTTCTGGAAATACCTTGGGAAATTCATTCACTATAGGAATATTGTCAAAAGTTATCCCAGCTTCTGTTTCCATAGAAAAGAAAACCATGTACCCCTGACAACCTTTGTGTAAACATTTCTCAGCCTCTGCTGCTGAAAGAAAACTAAGTTGAACTTCTGAATTAGTTTGTGTTTGAGGATTACGATAAATAATCCTTTTATTTCCACAGTCTAATAAAATGTTGTTCGTTGTCAACCAATCAATACCATAATAACTTCTAGATCATGCAGGGGCAAGCAAATCAAATCCACTGTTGATTCATGCTCCGTAGCATTAATTATGCAACTTAGGCATACCTCGGCTGTAACTACTCTAGCACCCATGGGCGTATATACAACTAGATCATATGGAACTTTGTGCACTTTTAGGTTTAGTCGTTTCACACAATTATATGCAATAAATGAATGACTAGCACCTGAATCATACATTACTTGCACTGAACTACCATTTAGATAAATCGTACCTTGAATCAATTCAAGAGACTTTCGAGCTTCCTCCTGAGTAAGTGTATATACCCTGCCTTGTACTTTTAGTCTGGGCTCTGTAGTAGGTTGTTTCTTATGTGGACAGCTTGAAGCATAATGTCCTGGCTGCTGGCAGATATAACATGTTCCAGATCGAGTTGAAATAGGAGTTGCAGTTAGACCTTGTGACGCTTGAGCCTCTGCACAAGTTCTACCAGGATGGCGAGGCTTGTTGCAATGCCAACATGTACTGCTTTGTGAGGGTTTCTGGTTCCCTCGACCCTTGGTCAAATATGGCTTCTTGTTTCCCCTTCTAGGTGGTACATTTTGCTCCTTATGCTTTAGGGGAAGACTCCCACTATTCCTGGTGTTTCTGTCGGAGTATAAATTCAACAGATCATTCTTTGTAACTTGACATTCCTCTATTGCTTTATTAAATTCTGTGCAATGCCTAGACACCAGCTTTTCTCTCAACTCCTGTCGTAGCCCTTCTATCATCATGTCGGCACTCCACTCTTCATCATCTCAATGCTTAAGGTATGTTGAGTATTGAGATAGGCGAATGTATCAGGCAAGGTAGTCATCAAAGATCTCTTTTTCACCCTGTTGAATGTTCAAGAATTCTTTTTCCTTCTCACGTTGAACTGAACGAGGAAAGTATTTTTCATAAAATTTCTCTTGTAATAACTCCCAAGTAATAGGAATGTTCCTTCCCCTCGGATTAATTTAGTATTTCGCCACTAGCGATCAACATCGCCCTCAAGCTTATAAATAGCTAGTAGAGCCTTCACTTCATTAGGACACAACAAGAGATTGAAGATCTTTTCTAGGCGAGCCATCCAATCCTCTTCCTGTTGTGGATCAAACTTCCCTATAAAAACAGGGGGTTGCTGCTTACTGAATTGATTAGCCCATATTTGAAATTCATTAGCCTCAGGTTCATGTTGATGATTAGGTTGCTGCTTACCGAATGGGTCTGTCTAAAAACCGAATGTGCCTGACTGAAAACTGAATGTGCTTGACTGAAATTGAATGTGTCTGTCTGAATCGAAATGAACTATCTGTATAATTTCATATATTGCGGCAGCTGCACCTGAGAAGTAGTGTGAGATTAAATGCTGTTAGACTCTGCTACATGAATGCCGAATAGGTGGTTCCCTGTAATTGTTATTTCCTGCTACAATATACATATCGAAACAGGGGAATTAAGATTGTGGTCTGCACAATGGTCAATTTTTGTTATGACAGATGAGATTTTAATGAAGAAAGAGAGTGGATGGGATAAAGGCTTAAATTGGTCCACTTGCACTGGTTTTTAGAACTGATTTGCATGCTTAATTAGTATGTCGTGACAATTGGAGGAATGTTTCTTCTATTCCACTTCTATGAGGTTTCTTTGTTATTTAGTATTTACTAAAGCTTTTGATTAAAGCTTTTAAAATTATAATTATGAGGAAGAAACA
>JBAGKO010215781.1:0-12867 GCA_037177275.1 Acacia concinna
AGCTATTACTTAGGAATGTTATTAAATAACCACTTGATGTGTGAAATGGATCAAATCAATGCAATTGTTTCCTCTAACATGAATGCACAATCGCGACACTCAAATTAATTCAAATCAACTACACAAACTAGTAATCACGTAGCAAGTATAGTTTTAATGAATTAATAGGAAAATACACAACTAAAAATATTCAATTGCAATAATCCACATCCAATCACAAAATAAACAGTCCTAGTTCAACATTATGGAATCCAAATAACTCACAATAAAATCCTACTAAAACTACCTTTAGTCTAATTTATGAATTACAATAATAATAGGAAATTCATAAAGAAACTACGATCAAGAAAAACTCCCCATTAAGCTCAAGAACTCAAGCCAATCTTCCCAAATTCTCAAGAGTTGAAAATCAGTTGGCCATTGATTTAATTTGAATCCACAACTCTGTCATCAATTCAAGCTTTACTGATGAAAATTGAAGGAGAAAAATGTTGATGATGCTTGAAAACTGTGGGTGCTTCACGCTGAGTCACGGTGGAGACAAACAAATGAAGAAAGCAAGGTGGGTCTGTAAGGAGCCGAAGAGAAAAAGAAATGAATATGGTGGTGATAATGAATATAGCCGACAGTGGTAGATGATGACGATGGTGTTTTCCGATGAGGGTGAAACAGAGGGAAGGTTGCAACTCTGCCCCAAGTCGCGATCATGTTCCTGTAGCTTCCGGCGCTGCTCTCTCTCAAACCCAGCTCGTGATTTTTCCTATGCAGCTCAAGCTTCCGGCAGACACTCACACACCTCTGCACTCCCAGCTCCTCTTTGATTTTCGGCCTCAGCTCGCAGCCTTCTCTCTCTCAGCTGATTCTCGCGGCCTCCTCACAGAAAACCCAGAGCTTTTCCTCCTCGTAGCACACCCTTCGGCCTGCTCACAGTTCTCAGCCGCCACCACTCTCACTGCAAACTCACCCTCAGCTACAACAGACACTCTCCTTTCCTACCTAAAACCCCAGAGCTCGTGGCCTGCAGCTCTCCTCGCGATGTCCCTTGTAGCTTGTGGCACCACCTCTACATGATTTTCTCTCAGCTGCAATACCTAATTCCCTTAATCAAAACACACCAAAACACTCTGAGGCTGTTTTGTAATTTTCAAACATTTTCGGCCCATTTATGTAATTTTCCCTAACTTCAAAACATCTCTGTAGCTTCAAAGATTCTGTGCCCTTTTATGTAATTTTTCCTAAACTGATATGAAAAGGTAAATTATCCAAAATGTATGTAATACCTTATATTCCAAAAAACTAAATCACTTAAGATTAATCATGAAATATATGACATTTTTGCCCCTTATTGAGCTTAATTTCATTAAAACAACTTTAATCACAATTAACTACAATTAATGCCATTTATGCCCAAAAATAGTGATTAAATCTCCAAAAACACCATGAAATATCTTATTAAAATATGATGTTATCAAAGCCATTCTTGCACATTACCAGAGAAAAAGCTGGAATAAACGTTAGTTCTAATAATCTGCTTCTATACCTCTTTCACTTTCTCACAATCTCTCAAAGAGTGTATAATACTCTCCTCACTATGACACTCAAAAAGACAATCACATGAGGTTGAAAGACCTCTTTTCATATGAAGTGAGTTTGTGACTAATCTCTCATGGCCTACTTGCCACATAAAGAATTTAACTTTCTCAGGGATTTGCCACTTCCATAACTTTCTCAGGGATAAGCACGTGATGAGTCTCTTACGCAAGCGATTAGCTGTTTCAACATTTTTACTAATATCTCTGGACTTTTACCTGACTTCCAAATACTCTTAGAAATTCTTTAAAATAATATATTAATTTTTCCTAACCGCAATCTAGAACATTGAGGTTCTAAAATATTTGATAATATTAATTTTTCGGCCAAAAACCCGGTCCAGCCAAAAATTATTAAAATATTCTTAAATTTACCAAAAATTCCTCAGACGTCCAAAAATAATTTTGATCATTTTGTATTGTTCTGGACCCCTATAATATTTACTGGGATTTTTTCGGGCTCTCAGACCTGTCCGCATTTTTGACTTGAAACTTTACAAAATTTTTCCTCTTTGCATAGAGGTCCTTCCCCAGATTTCAATTCAATTGTTGTGAGATATTTCAGTTCTCTACAAACTAAGGCCCTCTGCTCATGCAAAATACCTCATCTAGCCTTAAAAAATATCAGGGTACGAAACTCGATCTACCCAAAAGTACTATTTTGGCCTAACATGCCCTTTTTCGCCCAATAAAAATTTCGAGATGTTGCACTATCCACTCTAACCCAAGTAAGAAATGTAAATATTTTGTGAAAGGCATCACCTTGAGTAATGAACTTGGGGTTTCATTGTATTCAGGTAGGATTGTGATAATTTGTACTCTATTTTTTGGTATGATAACAGAGGGAATGCTCTATTTTTAAGTGGCAACGAATAAATGTGATGAATATATATTTACTTTAAATGGCTAATACAAAATGAAAAACTTGTTATTAAAACCAATAGTTGTAATTGTTAATCAGGTTGTTACAGTTGTTAATATATATTAGATATTGCATATTGTCATTAAAGATTTCTAGTACATCAAGGAATAAGTTATTTTGTTTCTTCCATGTAGCAGGGAAGTTTTATAATGGTGGAGAAGATAAAAGTCTATATGTTTGAGGTTTGCAACCCCTATGGTTTTTTTGGGTGGGTTAAGAATTTGGTCTAATTACAGCATAGACATGGACATGAAGCTATATGTGATATTTGAATATTATATGATTCAAGTTATATGATTAGGTGCAAGAACTTGTTATTTTGTATTGTACCAACTGTCAACCTAGGCTCATGTACTTGTCAAAGTAGGCATATGTAGTTGTTATTGTATAAATTGTCATAACAGGAACAAACAATTGTGAACTTCTTCTGGAAAAAGGAATATGAAAATGTAAATGAAAAGAATTGTCAAAATAGGCATAACACATTGTTAGAGGAGGTACATGAACTTGTCAAAACATCATGATGGACTTGTCAACATTTCTAGATAGATTTGTTTGACTAAGAGGGACATGAACTCATTTAAATGAAACTAGTTGTCAAAATAGGCATAACACATTATTAAAAAGACACATGGGCTTGTTACAACAGTCTGATGGACTTGTTAAAATTTTTAGATGAATTTGTTTCACTAGGAGGGATATGAACTCGTTTAAATGAAACAAGTTGTCAAAATAGGTATAACACATTGTCAAATAAGGCACATGGGCTTGTCAAAATAACTTCATGCATTGTTTTACTAAGAGGGACATGAACTTGTTTAAATGAAATCAAATGTTAAAATAGGTATAACACATTATCAAAGAAGGTATATGGGCTTGCCAAAACACCCTTGTCCTCTTTCTCAATGAAGGCAGGGAGAGAGGCAATTTTACACTTAGACTAAATATCTATTTGAATTGATAGGGAAATTTTATGTGGAACCTTTTTACAAATATCTATTGTCCTTGAGACCTCAATGCCATGCCCCTGGTTTTTGCCTTCTTAAAAGGAAAGAGTTTGGATTTATAAGTGTGGTCCATATTATTTAATTAGGACCATATTCACATTAAGTTTCTTACATCTATTTTGTCAAGTTCTCTAATCACATGTAACTATGTGTCCCTTTTATTGTATCTAAATTTATAATTAAATTATAATAATTCAAATATAAGACACATGGTCACATATGATTAGATAACTTAATGAAATGATATGATTGGATAACTTAATGAAATGGATTTAAAATACTTGACTCAATATTTTACATTCAATTATGGTACTCCACTCTCACTGGGACCACCGTTCCGTTGTACTCAGCAATCAATATATATACAGGAGTATATATTACATAGAGCCCTGAACATTATAATCTCGACATTCTCGTACCGTTAACCGAGCATAATTTCCGAAAAATTACTACACCTAGGTCCCATAATATGTCCACATGTCACACCTTGTCATTTCCTCGGTCTCTCTCTCTCTCTCTCTCTCTCTCTCTCTCTCTCTCTCTCTCTGCTTGACGTCTTCCCCTCTTCTTCTTCATCAATCTCAATTCTGCTGCTCCTCTGCAACCCACCCTTAAATCGCTCTTTTCCTTTTAAAACTCACCAACTAAGATCCCCCCAGCCCCCACAATTCGAGTGGACTCATCATAGCAAGATATAACACCAAACCCACCAATTCAAATTAGCGACGATAGCGGTGATCTTGTTTTTGGGTTCGGTAAGATAATAATAATACTCGGCCTCCTCCTTCAAAGATGAATCTCTCTATCTGATCGTCGTAGAAGCAGTATCGGGGGAGAAAGCTGCACAAACAGTGAATACACGAGCTACCTACGTTAATTCAACAGTGGCGAAGAGACGTAGATGGTTGTGGTTCAACTGGATTTCATCGATGAAGAAGAAGAAGAAGAGGTGAAGACTACAAGCAAAAAGATATTATATATATTAAGAGAAAGAGAGGGCGGGTGGATGACAAGGCATGACATGTGAGTTGGGTTCTTAAGGCTCAAATGAGAATAGCCTTACATATGACATCGCTCCTTCGTAGAGTTTCCTAACCTAGCTTCTTATTACCTCTAGTTTCCGATGATATTTCTTTGTTTTTAAGGGCGCTCTCTCGATTGGACTGTCTTGTTGAACTTGTATTGTGAACATCGTATTTTCTTTCCTTTATAGCGTAATTGTTTTGATTAAAGAATTGCTTTGAGGGACTTTAGGTCGCCCTTGATATCCCTCAAGTGTCAGGAAAATAAAAATAAATTTATCACATAAAAATTGAAATATAAAACATCCATTAACCCCCTTTGTTATCATTTTTTTAATATGACTACTGTTTTATTGCTAACATAGAAGAAATTTTTCATATGCAATTGTACTTATACTCCCTCGGGTCCTAATTATAAGATATAATTAATTTTTTTTTGAAGAAGTTAAAGAATCAAAATAAGTTACTTAATTTTATTATATATTGTATTTTATTATATTATATATTAGTTAATAAGTAAAATAATATAGTTTGAAAGGAAAATAATAAATTTTAATGTTTTAAAGTAATGTAATTAATTTTTTTAAGATTATCTAAAAAAGTCAATTAAATCTTATAATTAGAAGGGAGTATATAGACACACACATATTTCGTCATTTTATTCTATTATGTGTGCCGGCCAAATAATTTCATGCTTGGGAGTTTTATTTATCTTGATGAGCACATTTTAATATCAAGTTCATAAAATACAATAATTAAACCGATCACAATTCAATGGATCGTTATCTCTAATCACGTCACCTCTTCTTATTAAATGTACAACTTGAATAAGCATTCCAATAATACACAAATGTTCCATAAAGGAAACGACACTGTCGTTAGCATATACCAATCGCATGTATTGTCCTCTGCCGAATGCCATAAACGACATTGTCCTTTTTTCCTATTTTCCCCTAACATACAAAATAGATATTTGTTAGTAAGATCTAGTTATTAAAGTAAGCACTTTAAATTAATTTCACATGTAAAACAATCAATCACGTGCAAAGCTATTTGCACTAGCTAAGAATTTGCCCAAAAATATAATGAATGAGAGCTCTGTTAGATAAGAAACTCGGAAGCCTATACACAACAAATGAAGGGGCTGTAGACATCTTTGAGAGTTGTGCAGCGACAGTAATACCTTGAATTTCATTTTTGTTCTTTTGTGAGGCACAAGTTTTCTGTCATGGGCGACAGTACTATTCAAATTGAACTCTTAACTCGTTTCCAGGAATTAAGTTGTGTTCAGTGCAAGTAACTTTGTTGACATTTTTAGGCTAATTACAGGATAAATTCCATAGCTAAATTACATTTTAAGCATTAATTGTAATTATTATGTGCATTAGAGCATTTTTGGTCATTTTATGTTAAAATGTTATAAAAATATCACCTTTATGTGTTTTTATGATGAGATCCTTATTAGGGGTATTTTTGATATTTCAATTTCCAAGGGAAGAAGAAAATAGAGAAATGGGCCCAAAAGGACTAAAGTGCGAAAAAGGGAAGTTGCTATCAAAGAAGGAAAAGAGGGACTACATTGCAAAGTCAGAAACCTTCATGATCCAGGGTGAAGCCAGCTGAAGAAGTCTGGGTACTAATCTGTAATTTTTCCTTCAAGATTTAGAAGTAGTTAGAGCAGTCGTTGGAATAGCAGGTCTGAAGAGAGAGAGCACAATTTGTGCTCATTCTAAACTCATTTGAAAGGAGTAGTAGACCGTGGGATAGCTTGTAGTCCTCGCTGGAGCCGCTTGAAGTTTGCCGGAACTATGTTTCCAATGAGGATCTTGGTCTGATGCTTCTAAGCTTCAATGGAGCTTGGCAATTTCTGATTTCTTCTTTTTTCTATAGTGGTTAGCTTGGTTAGAGCTTTGGCTTTGTAATGTGGGTTGATTTAGTCTTGATTAGCTTCGTTTTCAACTTCAGATTCTGTAGATTCTTTGTTTATAACATTGAGATCTAATTTGTGGTTATCTTGTGTTTTTAAACTTGTATTTGAATTCAGATGGTAGTGAAGTATGTTTGTAATAGAAATAATCTGGATTCTACATTAGTTTGACTCTGGATGAAGGATTAGATCGAATATTAAGTACTTATGGTAGTTGCCGAAGTCCTATGGGTCTGGTTGTTTCCATTGCATGTTACTTAGCATTAAACTTAGCTAATTCATGTCTAATCTTCTCTAATCATGTGAAGTGATAATGACCGAAGCCAATGCACCATTGAATTCTCAATTGATTACTCCAATCATCTACTGCCCTGTTCTGGTTTTATTTATGTCCAATTAGCTTCAGCTTGATATTTTCTTGTTTCTTCCTTTCTGCTATCATAATTCAATGCTTAAACATTGCTAAACTATTCCTAAATTAAGTTTTTAAGAGTCCTAAATCCATAGAGACATAACTAATTAAAAACTCATCGATATTCAACCTTGAGTTCGCACTTCTATATTGCATTCTCTTGTTTTAAATTGAAGCCTAACAAGGCTTATCACTTGCTTAGTGAGTGCACTATATAATCATAGATAAGTCATACAATATAACTTTTTGTGGAAAAAGATATCAAACAATATAGTTGATCAAACCATTTTCTAGGCTATTACTATATGATTTAACACTAATTTAGACTAAGGACCTTTGCATTGAATTAAGCCCAATGTCGGGTAATTTGGTCATGATTTTTTTTAATTGTCATGGAATCCATCAGAGGAGGCAGGCAAGAAGCATCATCAATCATCTTGTTTGGGCTTCACCCTCACCTCATTCATTCACCCATCTTTCATCTCCACCAACATCGACGGCCTCCATCTACCTCCACCACATTCGGCCTCCAGTCTCTCCTTCTTTGTCGTTCATCTTTCGCCCAAACTAATGCCCACCTCTTCCTCTATTCAAATCGATCTCTTTTCTTCATTCATACATATCAAGGCTGTTTGGTTGAAGCCTGTGTGGGATTTTTCTAATGGCTATGTGTGGCTAAATCTCTTGCTTCTTTGTGATGGGGATGCGTGCTTGTGTTTAAGTGACCACATAGCGAGTTTTTCTTTCATTCCATTAGTATATATATAGTTGTATACTTAGATTTCCTAGCCGTAGTAATGGTGGTATATGATTATGGAACTGAGATTGATGTTAATTTTTGTATACGTTTTGAGAAGTCATCATTTAATTTTTGGAACTGAGATTTCCTAGCTATAGTACGACCTTTAATGATTCTTCATTTTAGTTAAATTTGATATATATTTTTGTATGCATTTGAGAAGTCATGCTAAATCAAAAATGATTATTTATAATTCTGATAAGATATCAATTTTGCGCATTATTTGAGGGATTTTAATATAAATATCATAATTTTAAATTATTGTTTTATTTGTTTAATCTACTTATGTTCTCTGCCTCACATGTCACGCCTCATGGTTTGGAATGAGAGTTGAATTGAAAGGCCTATCCTTAAGAAAAACTTCATGAGGGAAACGAGCATAGCGATATTTTTCCAATCATCTTTGTCGTCTTCTTCTCCAGATGCAGACACCGTTGACCAGAGATAAGAAAATGTCACCGTTGCTGTGAATCTTATTCTTCTTTTCTGAGCACGCTAGTTGGAGCTTAGAGGCACCAAGGTGGAGTGGTAAGAGATTCATCATCGTTTTCAAGAGCTAAGATCTGGTTCAGTCTAGAAATGTGTCGTCACTGACAAATACACAATAAAAAAATGAAAATTGATAAAAATACCATATTACAAATTTTATAAGTAAAAAGGACTTGATAAATTTTTATTAATAAAAACTATGCGTTGTGGCTACTCTACAAATTTTGTACAGAGCATCCGGATACTCTGATTTAGGTTCGTTTTATCAAAATAATAATAATAATAATAATAATAATAATAATAATAATAATAATAATGGGGTACTAGTACCCCAAAAAAAAATAGCATGGTGATAAACGGACTTCTATTTTTTATTTTTCGTGGACATAGTTTTTAAGAATTTAGGAACTTCGATTTTTTTTTTGAGGAAGAAGAAGAAGAATTTTTCCCTTAGTATTGAAAAACATTCTTTTTTTTTTTTTGCCAGTGTATTGAAAAAGATTGAAACTTAATTTTTTGTCAAAAAAGTTAAACATCCATTTAAGTTTTTTTTTTCGAGATTTGTTAAATTTCAAAATAAATTATGAATAATATTTATGAAGAATGGTGTTAGAATTAAATGGACAACGACAAAACAATAAGTCAATGTGTAAAGAACCAATTCAAAAAAAAACCAAAAACAAAAGAAAAAGAAAGAGTAAAGAAACAACCAAATGCCCTATGGCTTCTTTTAAAAATAGTTATTTTGAATTAATATAGTTGTTTTAAATATGTCTATGTGAATGTAAAAAAAATTGAAGTAGTTATTTTTAATTAAATTTGACAATAATTATATCAGACCATATAATATCTTATATCATAGAAAAATATAATATCTTATATCAAATAATTATATAAAAAAGTAAATAAATAAAAGCAGTCCAAATAATTAAAGGTAAACAACAAAATTATGACAAAAAGAAGCTATCACAAACTCACGACAATTCTGTGTTGAAAACTTTTACAAATTCTTCTTCAAAAAATTAAAATTTTTGCTTAATGAAATGGCATGAGATGTAAAATAAGATTATATATATGTACCATAGGATTAGCTTTTGATAGTAGCTTTTACAAATTACGAGGTAAATATGTGATATGAGTTTTGTTTGGATTTACGGAAACAACTTTTAAGACCTAAGTTTTAATGGAAACCAAACAGACAAGAATTGGCTTAACTTATTTACGGAATATGCAATATCAGGTCTTGTTGACGTCAAGTACTGTAGAGACCCAATATCTCTTCTGTAAATTGAAGGATTTGGCATTGGTTCACCCTCTTCAAAAGGAAATCGGCGTAATAACCGTTTGTGTTGGAATTGGGGCACAGTTAAAATTCTGAGGCACCTCGTTAAATTTCTAATCTTTGAGAACGATAGAAAGGACCCAAAGAAAGAACATCATGTTCAGCTTCTGAATAAAATTAGCAATATATCTAGTACCATTACCAGTCCCCAAATATCATCCACATTGATAAGAATAAATACCATAAAATTTCTGGTTCTAAGGAAGAAAAGTGAAATATCACTTCTAGTGTTCTTAAATCCCCATTGTAACAAATCCAAATTTTAAGCACCAATTCTAATGCGACTAAATAAGGTTAACAAGCATATCTCTATCTTATCAATAAAACCATCCACTCATCATACATAATTCAAATTCTTACACAATTTTATCCAAATTCTACACTCAACCTAGCCCTCTCAAACATCAATCAAGTGAACGAAACATTTAAATTATGATTAAACACTTAAAAGCATTAGGCAAATAATACAATATGCTTGCGCTTGCACATACACAAAGGAGAGGAGTAATCAATAATTAATCTGTAAAAGGGTTCAAAATAAATCAAGAATCAAAGATTTAGATACATACGTTCAAAAAACCCAAGGAAAATTATACAGCCCCTAAGAGCTGCTGCTCTCTACCTCTCCTTCTCCACTGATTATGCCTAGGCATTAAGATCATGGCCTAGGCATTGCTCCTTTTTGTTTCTTTTCCCTTGATAGTTGTGTCCTCCTTTATTCCTTTCATCACTCCAGGTCTTTCAAAGCTTAAAAATGGGGCCGTAATCCCAAAACATTTAAAACATGAGAAACTAACTTATAATATGACCAAAATGTGCACAATTGAGCAATGATCTGCAACTAAAAATCAATTGTATATTTTCCTATTTTGAGTATCTAAAATATGCACAAATATATCACATAGTATATAAAACTCAAGAAAAATGTGTTGAAGTGACGTGAAATCCTAGATGCTAACACCCATAAAAAAAATCTACAAGCTTGTGAGCTCTATCATATGGCACCATAATCCACGTTTGATTGCGTTGAAGATATTTGACTTCCTCAGCCATTGACTACTTCCAGTGAGAAATAGCAAGAGCATGAAAACTCTTCGGTGTGGCAACAAATGAAAGAGAAGCTGGATCCTTCATTTTTAATTAACAGACCAGTAAACGGGCATTTAGTCTTGAAGATTATCCTCTGCCCTAGTTGTCATAAGATGGACGTTTTTATTTGCTGGACTTTGTTGGGCCGAAGCGGGTTCATCAGAGTTATTTGGCTCAATGATATATCAAGCTCACAATCATTATTAAGTACAGAACCAACACATGGCTTGACTATATATCAGAGAAACAACAGCTTGTAAAGCATAGCCAAAAATGTTAAACTCTGTTAGATTTTGAGCTTAAGTTTGTTTTTATGGGTTGGATAGATTGCTTTAGAATAAAATTTAAATGAATAAAAAAAGAGACTTGATATGTAATTATTTCTTAAAATTAATTGCAATTGAATTAGGAAAGATTAACTAACATATATATAGAAGGTTTTCTCCTAATTGGTAAAACACTTAGGAGCTGTTTGGTATGAGGGAAGGGGAGGGAAAATAAAAATTTTAAGAATTGAATTTAAAGGAATTGAAGAAGTGGGGTTATAAACTTTTAATAAAGAGAAAAAGTAATATAAACAAATATGAAAAATTAATTTAAAACTTTTAACCCCACTTTTTAAATTTTTTAAAATTCACCTTATAAAAATCTTCCCTCCCCTCCCCTCCCCTCCAAATCCCCTGTACCAAACACACCCTTAGTAATTTAGAGCTAGTGATTACAACTTAGTGGACAAGAAGGAAAAGATTGAAAATCACTTAACATTTATTGCTAGTAGTTAAAGCTTGGAGCTAAGGGTATCTATAAATAGAGTCTCCCACCAAATAAAAAAGACATCTTAGAGCAATTAAAATCTCTTGTGCTTTCTCTTCTTTTCTTCCATAATTTCTTTTTGTTCCATTGCACTGATGTGCAAACTCTAGTTAAACTCTAATAATTTTAACCGATGCGTGAGCTACACTTGTGGATATGACCAGACTCTGTACGCATCTCTTGCCACTATTTTCTTATATTATTTCTAGCAAATTAAACTCATTTTGAGAATATGGAGATGCTCTTTGATTTTGTGGAGATGTATATATAAGTAGGCCTAACGCATAAGGATATATATACTTGCGTCTTGTGTGATTGAAATAAAATGCTTATACTCAATTCCATTGTCAAAGTGTAATGTTTTAATTTTTGTATTAAGTTAATTCTTAACTTGTTTTCTAAAAATATTGAAAACATGGACAACAAAATTTTTGTTTTTTAACGGATAGAGTCAGGTATATATGCAAAATTCTCCCAAAAAAAAATGAATGCAATAAATATTTCCTCTAGTAGATTTATCAAGTGGTGAGCATGGGAAGATAAATTTGTAAAAGGAAACAGTTTCCTATTGTAATGTCTCTAAATGAAATATGCAAACAAAATATTTTAATGAGATAAAACTCTGGAAATTAGATTGATCTAACCTGTCTACACAGAATCCGATACAATGAAAATGATTACACAATAACAGAATGTAAAGAGAATACCAGCCTATAGCGAGCGGCGTCTGCATTCTAGGCTCAGCACGCTAATGAGAAGATTATTTGTCATCACTCAAAACGACACTGTTTAACTTATTGGAGGAATCTAGGATCCAAAATAATTATGACTATCTGTAGGTCACCTGCCTCTTGGGCTCTTCTGGTCTGTCTATATCTCACATGCCTCTTCAGTCTTTTGGTCTCCTTCTGCCATCTGCGACTGCAACATCTATGAAGAGGCACAATAAATCTATCGCATGGGTTTTAGTTTGAGCTTGGCGAGAAACTTGGGAGAGGGAAAGCAAATATAGGCGCAGAGTGGCAACCAGCTGAGAAGACCCGAAGAGGCAGGTGAGATAAGGACGGTCATGACTATTTTGGGATGAACGGCTAAGATCTCTCCAATAAGTTAAACTGTGTTGTTTTGGGTGATGAGAAATTTTCTTCTCATCAACGTGCTCAACCTGGAATGTAGATACGTTTTGCCAAGCCCAAGTATAAGTATGCAGAAGCAGCATTAGAACAGAGCAAAAAACAAGAAATCAGCTCGCAAGAGTGTGAAGATAATCGATAATGTTCATCTTTGATTTCATATACCGAATTTGTTACTTTTACATGTAGTTCTTTTCTACCATTTTTCATGTATACATAATAATTATTCTATTTTTCACTTGCGTGTTTGCACATCCTGTTAAAATAATCAACCCTGCTATGGCAATGGTTTGTTTTTTTTTTCCTCATGGCCAGGGGCACTT
>JBAGKO010215822.1:0-12866 GCA_037177275.1 Acacia concinna
TGGTCTAAGCATGCTCGGAAGAAACATGCTTTTGCGGAAGGACCATTACCCATATATGATTCTGCCAGAAGATTGCTATACCGCATGGTCCATATTTCCCAGAACATGTATCCAAAGAGTGTGGACCAGTTGAATTTCTTTGTGTAAGGCAAACCCGCTTCATTGTTTAGGTTCCATCGAACCCACTCCACACCTAGCAAGGAAAAGAAAGAATTCCAGAAACTGTTGTCAATAATCTCCTTCCAAGCAGCTGCTACCCAAGAAAGAGAGGCTGACGTGTAGAGGCGGAGAAGAGAGAGAAAAACATCTCACACGTATCTGGAGGAAGATTACTGCAATGTTGTGGCTAGCTCTATTGCAGCGGAGTAGATACACTCAATCTTGCCACCCAATTTGTTCCATTCTTTTTTCTTCTCTCTTTCTTGTATCTAAAATTTATTTTATTATCCTGAATTTTTTGATAACCATGTATGGCTAATTTATTTTTGACCTAAATGAGCTATAAAATTATTTACTTTTTAGATTTAATTTCCTACTAATTAATTATGGTTAATTTATTTTAGTTTCTTTAATCTTAATTTTCTTGATTATTACTTTTGACTGGAGATCAATAAGTATGTTTTAGGGATTTAGGGTTCAACTTGACAAAAGGAACCTTAAATAAACCTTGAGCTTAAGAAATGTGGAATTAGGTTTTAGTCTAATTTACCTATAGGATAGACATATACTTATAGGATCCATATAATCAAATTAGAGTGATTCCAAACTTTAATTGTGCCTTCTAAATGAACTGACAAGCATTTATAAACAACAATACTCTAGATTAGTTGATGAAATTAATGCTTAATTAATTTAGTGGGGATAAAAGTCTAAGTTAATAAATAAGGGATTAGTGACTCTAGATTGATTTAGACATAAGGAGTTTTCATAAATTTTATTTTCCTTTATAATTTTAATTATAAATTAAATTCGTTTGACTTAAATGAAATTTGAGAATTTAATATCTAAAAATTCATTTTCTTGATTCCTCGTGGGAACGATATCTTACTTGTCACTTTATTACTTGATACGGCCCATACACTTGTGGACTCTTAGATTCTACAATAATTTTTGCCTATCACTAGTTGATGTAGAATCCTATTTATTAGTGTTTGGCCTTTTATAGCATTATTTTGACTCAGTCTTGTATTCAAAAAAGGAAAAAAAGTTTGAGGACTAAGTCATAAGTAAGCCAAAATTTTAATAGTAAAAAGATTAATTTTCCTAATTGTAATAAGTGGGAGTTAGTTGGGTTTCATGGTTTTGTCCCACTTTTAAAAATTTATAGTTACATTTATTCTAAAAAATAATTTCTGGTCACTGTTACAGTCTTAATAGAAGTTAAAAGTTAATTTAACACTTTAACCCTTAAAAATATTTTATTAAAGATTATAAAAATACATTCTATTTAATTGTACTTTACATAAACATTTAGAAGTTTTAATTTACACTGTACATCAATTGTACTTCAATTGTCTACCCAATAATTTAAGAAATTTTACATGAATGCAATAGTTTATGAGGAACATACAAGTCCTAGGAAAGAGAGAAGAAATAAAAATGACAAGTCAGTCTCTTAAAATTATCAAATTACATTGAAGTTATGGGACTTGGGTTGGATTAATTTAAATGGAGAAAATACGACTTCAACCCTGTTAATTTGAGCAATCAATAACAAGTTAAGATACTGCCAATTACAAGTTATTGAATGACGATAAGTAGGGTGTCACTAATTTCTTGAGGACTTATCATTAGTTACTCATGTCATGCCCTCAAATATTGAAGTGTGACCAGTACAAAGTTTAAAACGGCCTAACTTTGTGAGCTCTTTCAATTTATTAATTTTACACTTATAACAAATGAGATTTATTACTATCAATATCATGTAACATTATAATATTTTATTCATGAACATTTATATGAGCATTCAACAAAATCTCTATAACATTGAACTTTCCAGTATATGTGCGACAATCAACAAATTTTCTCTTTATATATTTGGAGAACTTTGTCTCTTCAAATACATATGTATACACACACCTATATAGAAATAAGGGAGTGAACATCATGTTTGCAAAATTTGTGGAATAACTTATATTTACAACATAAGAATAAATGAAGTTTGAAATCAACTTTACCGTGTCAATTAATAAGACCATCTTATAAGAAAACGATTCCCTCTAAAATAGGGATGTAAAAGTAAGTTCTATTGTTTGAAACACAATTAACTCAGTAAGTAAATTGAGTTTCATTACCATTTATTATTAAAATAATCTTAGGTGAGTAAGTTGATAACGAATAAATTTATAAAATTGTAAAAAATGTGGCAATGCATGTTTGTTTGTGTGAATTGCACAGTATAAAAGATATAGGAGTTATCGTTGATATATGTCAAAAACTAGATTTCAAACCCATTATGACCATGCTTGGAAATAAAAATAATAGAAATTTAAAGTAATACTCATGAGTCTAACTTGTATAAAATTCAATAAAATACTTCCTTTCAATAAGAATACTTCCTAGTCATGTTTGACACAAGATTGCGATGAAAATGGCTAATTTCTTTTGGGGTAACTCTAAAGATTCAAATCGCGCTCATTTCATATGATAGGAAGAACTTTGCTTGCCAGTTTCTAGTGGTGCATTGCAATTTTTTCGACTAGAGGATTTTAATTCCGCCTTACTAGCTAAGTATTTGTGGAGAGTGGTCTCTGATAATTCTTCCCTGCTCAATCAAATCATATTGCCAAAATACATAGATTAATGGGTGAACTTATGTTTTCAGACCCATCTACCATAGCTCGAGCGTTTAGAAACATATACTTAAGGATGAGAATATATATAGTCACTAACTTTCTAACATGGCATGTTGGTGTGGGGAATCTATTTCATTGGATAGTAGGCTTTGTTAGTCGATGCAGCAATTTGGTTTGTTATACCCATAGATGTGGGTGTCTGACCTTATACTTCTCTCTAAAGGAAATTGGAATATCAATTTGCCCTTTTCATTGTACCCTAGTCAGGTGGTCAAACAATTTGTCTTTTATCTCATCCTTATTTGCAAAAAACCAAATATCATTTGTTGGAGTGGGAACAATTTGAGAACGGATTCAGTTAATGATGGTTACCGAATGCTTCAATCCTCTTTCACTCCCCCTCAAACAACAGATAATAAAGTGTTTCTTTTTATATGAAAATCTGTCTTACCTCTTAAACTCAAGTTACTTTTATGGAAGATCATTTAATGCATTTTTTCCACCACTCATTTGCATAGAAGACAACACATTATTGATCAAAAGGTTTGTACATTTTGTTCTAATAGCTAAGTCTCTTTATCATCTTTTTCTTTATTGTCTGTTTTCTCGAGCATGCTGGTTTGGTCTATGTATTGGCCTTCGTATAGATACAAGTCCTAACACTTCTTTAAACTAATAGATAGTCTCTTGACTGTCAAACTACAAAAATCTTGATAATTTTTGAACTTTTTTAACTTCTTTAAACCAGTGGATAGTCTCTTGAATCTCAAACCACAAAGATTTTGGTAATTTGTTAAAACTTTTTTGCCATTTAAAGTACTAGAATCTTTGTGGTTTGCATGCAATGGAATTTACCATATATGAGATCATATATATCCGAAGCAAGTGATTAATTCAGCTCAGGTAAAGGCAGCTACGAGGACAAATCTACACAAACAACAACAATTCACAAATCCCAAGAGGCACCTTAATTCTAGATCAGCTGGTTGAAACTATAATCCGTTCACATGCCTACCACGGTGGGAGGTTATTTTCAAATTTCTCACTTTCCACATGTCACAATGCCACATGCATATTCGAATATCCTTTGACCATAATCATCTGTTTTACTGGAATTTGACTCCTCAAACTCGGGTGGGGTCTTTTCATCTTCAGCTGCTTGCATTATGAGAAGCCATGATACTCATCTTAAAGCATAATCTCGTCAACCACCCATGTCATTTCCTTATCTATTGTAAATTAATTAAATGATAACATATAACTCTCCTTACTAATCCTACCAATATACACTGGACTCTTACCTACCTTTTTAGGGGTATATGTATTTTAAGATGGTTATTTACACATTATACCTTTACTACTTAATGTATAATTATGTTTTTATATGTATATAAAAAAGAATACATAATAATGCAAGCATTTTTTTTTTTATATTCGAAAAACTGACGCAACTCAAAAGTTATGAGTAACAAGCACAATCCAAAGGTCACGAAATACAGGCCCAACCCTAAAATAACAAATAATATGTCTTTTTATATATGTATGTTCCTCTAATAAAATTGTTCATAAATCTATAAGAAACAATTTCTTTCAAATCATAAAAGTTTACTATAGTAAAATATACACCATAAAAGTAAATATATATATCTTTTTTTTTTCCCGCAAAATCTTCTCATTAATAGCTAGGGTTTTATTCCAATTTTCTTCTTATCGAGTTTCCTCTCCATATCATTTATTTTCATCAAAATTCAATATTAGAAAACATGTGACACTCTCTTGTTTTTTTAATACTGCTATGACACCTTTTGCCACTTCAATCATTGACCTAAAGCATTGTTTTTCTTCCAAGCTATTTGAACTCAATACACACAGCTCCATTTATCAACTACATCCAAATACCGTATTAAACTTTTTAGAGTTTTCAGATCATAATTCTTTTTAAAATGACGATTTTTAAAGTAAAAAAAATTTATTTTTTAATAGAATAATAGTTAAAAAATTATCTTTATTTTAGTTATATACCTATTAAAATAGTTTTTTAAAAAAAATATAAACTTTTAAAAAAGCTGATTTGGACTGTTCAAATCAGATTTTTGACAGTCCAAACCTAATGAAAATTCTAAGAGGAAGGTTCTGACTTCGAAAATTGTTAAATTGAAATAGTGGCGACCAGTGAGGATTAAAGCCTTATTTGAAACATTTGGACAGAGTTTAGACCAAGTAAGTTTGAGAAATATGCAAAACTCTTTTCTTACACATTTTGCCAAAGACTTTATGTGCATAGAAATATCAATGTCGTGGAATGAGCTCATTAGTTCAAATCTCTGACCAAACAAAATGTACGCATCAACAAGATTCATATATTTCATCACCCAAAGTAAAATTCCAAGTTTCTCGTCAATGTTTCGGTTCAGGAAAACATATAGTCCAGCTATAACTATATCTATACTTAAAAACACAACTCATCAAATTTAGAGGTGATATATATCTAGCCAAAATGAAAAATTTTCCTTCTCCAGTGCGTCCAACACTCTTCCCTGTTAGATGCGCTACAGCAGCAAAGAAAAGGAAGACTAGAGAACTCGCAAACCCCAGATACACACTATCAGAGCAACAGAGAATAGGCTTGACGATTTGCACACCCATAGCTGAGGGCTGAAGCTTGCAGGCGCACTAGCGAGACGACAAGAGAAGCAGAGCGACCTGAGCAGAGGAGGAAGTGAATGGAGCTTTCCAGAATTCCCTCCACCCCTATTTTCCCCAATGAGAATGTCAGTCCTAATTAAAAAACAGATGGACATTTAAATGACTTGAAAACTTTGCTTAAGCAAATGAAAGAGAGCTAGTTTGGTAATTGACATTAAGGCAAAATCTGAAAACTACTCTTGCCTCACTTATAATTAACATAATTTTTTTACTTGCCCATCATTCCTTCTTGTTGTACCTGAAGCAAAACTTAATACACTTTTTTTTTTTTTGAATACAAAGGCAAGCGTGGGCTTGATGAATAAAAATGTATGACTGGCTAATACATTCCAGTCATACCCCCAGTTGGGTCTGCACTGTTCCAGCAAGATTGGTGATCTCTGAAACATTTCACGGCGTCCATGAGGCACCGTAGGTATCAAGACAGTCCGATGATGATAGGCATGTCCTTCTTTAGCCATAAAATCAACACAACTAATGGTGCCTCTTCACGAAAGATGTAGACTATCCAGTCAGAAAAGAGTAGTTCTCTAGTACTAACTACAATGTCTCTTAGCAGGTGATCAGAGGTGCAATCTCTCATAATTATATTGCATGCGTCCATAGTCAAAGAAGATTGCTACCTTAGCAAGTCCCATTTCTTTTCCTACCTCCAATCCAGTTTTAATCGCCAGGATTTCAGCCTCCGTGACACTACAGCTCTCTAGAGATCTGCAGAAACCATTTAGCCAATTCCCCTGACAGTCGCGCACCACTCCTCCACATGCCGCTTGCTGATACATCGACATCAATCCGTATAGTCCCCATTGTTGGTCGAGTCCAAGAGCTTTCACCAGCTGGCGCATACTTGAAAATCTGATGATAAAGTTGTTGATTAATTGAGCTCCCCATTATCCCATAAATGCATTGATGTAGTATCTCCGTTGTCGTCTTGGAGCTTCCTTGAAATACGAACTTACATCTGTTGGTCCGCATATACAGCACATCATGCTGAACACCTTGGTCCATTTGACGCATCAATATTTCCCTCGTCCTGGTTGATGGGTCACATTCCACTTTAGCCACACCCAAATTTTCAGAGAAAAAACTAGGGGTGTTGGGTTGTAAAATTTTTTACCACACTTCTCTCTCATAGCATCTCAAAATAAGCATGACACTCTCCTCACTTTAACACTAGAAAGGACACACATTTATATTAGACAGCCTTTCTTAGCTCTGAGTGAGTTCATAACTAATCTCTCATGGCTTACTTGCTACCTAAAGAAATTTGATTTTCTCAAGGACCTGCCACTTGCATCTTTGAGACCAAAAGCTGCTGTCCGTTGCCTCTCTTTCTACTTCAATAAAGTTATGTGCTGATTTGACTGTGAACATCCCATCCTTGGCTGGTCTCCATGTAAAGCGATTTGGATTTTCAAAGTGCAGGGTTCTAATCTTGACAAGACGATTAATCGCCCATTCCGGCAACAAGTGTCTCCAACCATTCACATTCCACACACTATTGGGTAGGGTATGGTGGCACACCAAATCGCTAATATTCAAAGCCTTTGGATCAGGAACATATAATATTAATGGATTTTCCAAAGGTGTCCATAAATCAAGCCAGAATTTAGTTGCAA
Organism: Acacia concinna; assembly: GCA_037177275.1. Classification (NCBI taxonomy): domain Eukaryota; kingdom Viridiplantae; phylum Streptophyta; class Magnoliopsida; order Fabales; family Fabaceae; genus Acacia; species Acacia concinna. The sequence continues at coordinate 7,121 of JBAGKO010215822.1, forward strand.
TACCATTTTAAACTTTTCGCCCAACTCCTTGAACAAACTGATGCCACACTTTGGCAATTGCCCTCCATGTAAGGGATGAATTTTGTTTTTGAATCACATTAGGCAAATTAGTTTCTCCACAGTTGTATTTGGCCCGTACACAGTGGACCCAAAGGGAATCTTGCTTGATGATTAATCCCCAACAAAGCTTCGTGATGAAAGCTTGGCTTTGGATTTTAAGATTTCTAAGACTTAAGCCTCTCTCTTTTTTTGCTTGAGTAACTTTCTCCCATGCCACTAAGTGCATCTTTTTAATTTGCTCATCCTGGACCAGAGGAAGTGTCTAGCAATCTTCTCTATTTCATTTAAAGTACAGATTGGAAGAAGAGTATATTGCATTTGGTACCCCGGAAAAGCTACTAACACTGATTTTATTAGCACAGACTTACCAACTATATTGAGAAACTTGCTTTTCCACATAGAGAGCTTTTTCTAAGCTTTCTGTACAATGGGGAAGTATATTGCCTTGGTTATTTGAGAATGTATGACTAGAACACCCATATATTTTTCAATATTTGCCATAAGACCTATACCCAAAAGCTGACTCAACTCCATAGCTCTATTAAAATTAACATGCTTGGAACAAAACATATGGGATTTTCTAGATTAATTTTATGGCTAGAGACTGCACAAAAACCTTGCATCACCTTTTTAACTTCCTCCATTTGCCTACCAGTAGCTTCTGCGAATAAAATAAAATCATTTACAAAGAAGATATGTGATATTTTGGGGCTGTTCTGTTTAAAAGTAAACAGTTTCCATATCTTGGCTTCACATTCATTTTTAATAAATTGTCCCAATTTTTCCATACACGACACGAAAATATATGGGTTTAATGGATCTCCTTGTCTCACTTCTCTAGATGGTATAAAATTAGTTCTTCTCATACTTTTGTATTATTAGAGGGTTATAAGAAAACAATTATCTTTATTTCAATAGTTTATTCTTTCTTAGGTCACCCAAATTCAAACTAAGCACTTTTTTTTATAATATGAAAATTACATAATAAAAATTTAAAAGATACCCATTAGGGGAACCGGGTTTCAATCTCTCGTTTGCAACTAAAATTCAAAAAATATTTATGAATTGAGGTGGAAATTCCCTTTTTGGCCAAGGTATTCACAATCTTGTTTTGCTCACTTGATATATATGGTAATTTGCCGCTAAAAGTAAGCAACAACAACTCAAATTTCACTATGTCACTGGTTTGCCTCCAATGCATATCAACAACAAACACATAAGTAAAATCTTAATGAGATAATAATCTTTTTTTTTTCTGGGTTATTGTAGCTCAATGGCTTGTCTTTAGTGCTACATGACTTATTCTTGGTGGCATCATGACTTGTCAAAAGTTACTCAAATTAACAAGGGCAAAATGGTCTCTCTCTTTTTTTGATAGAAAGGGTAAAATGGTCTCTCCCATAGAACTTCAATGCAATTTAATGATTTCAAATTATTTATTTGTGATATTTTTTCTCTTTCTTAAAACCTATATGCAATGCCCCTAGTTTTTTTTAATTTTATTTTGAAGTTTTGAAACTATGATTTAATATGTCACTAAAAATAGATTTCATATTAAGAAAAGAAGTAATTGTAAAAAGATAGGGAAAATCCTAGAAAAGAAAAACAAAATATAGAAAAGACATTTTAGTGGTGTGAAATGGTCAAATCCCAGATCAGTATAGTAGGAGGAATCTGGGATTGTTTGAATGTGTAAAAAGACCATTGTACCCTAAGTGAAAATTCAAATGGGAGGTAAACAAATGGTAGGGCCCAATTGTGACTTTTTTTCACTAGCTCTTTGTTGGACAGTTCATCACGGTTGTGAGGTGAGGAGAAGCCATTGCTTGCAGCAGCGAAAGGGGTGAAGCAGCGATTGTCATCACTATTCCAGTGGAAAGAGAGAAGTGACGACCAGCGATAGGGCATCATTTTATTGTCCCCATATGTGTTGCTGTTCTTTGTCGCCTTCGCCAGCTGAAGAGAAGGCATCGTCGCCGTAAGTAGCACCAGTGGAAGGAGAGAACACATTTCGCAGTCACGATTGCCATCATCTTACAGTAAGAGTTATATAGGGGACAAATCGGTGAGTGGGTGGCCTTCTTTGTATCTTTACAGCTTCTATTAAAAGGAAATTTCTTCTCTAGTGTTAGGGCATTTTTTTTAAAAAAAAATTGATTTGAACTTGTGATTATGTTTCTTTCACAAAAGTGATTCTGAAAAATTATGGGTCTAAAGAGAGCGTATAATCACATTTGCGATTTGTTTGTATGTCATGTTGAATCAGTAAGATTAGGAGCTGGAAATTTTCTAAATTGAAATTCTGGAAAGGTGTATCTTGCATGCTTGTTTTGAATTTGAACGCATTCTGGAAAGGTGTATCTTGCATGATTTCTGGTTGGGATGACTCTAATTTGGAACCCTAAATGGTTCTTGTCCGTGGGTATAATGCAAAAAAGCTAAGAGGGAGTTTGATTTATTTTTTCTACCTAGTAGGAAGATTTGAATAACTTATTAGCACCCTAGAAGGCCATGAGATTTGAAGGACCATAGATTTAGTGAACCACTATATTTGTTCATTTTGGTTAATTGGAAAGGTTGCTAATGGATATGTTAATAAATAGAGCAACTCATGAAACTCTACCAGCAAACACGTCTGTTGTACATTTTTGAATCAGTTTGTGAGATGCCAAGTCATGAACAATTTGGTTGATTGTTGATATTCAAGATTGATAAGGACTGTTTTCAATTGAGGCATAAAAAGTTTTGCTTTATAGTCTATCTATGCATGTTGCTTGCTTGTTCCATTTCTAGTGAGTGGATGGTTTAGACAGGGTATGATATTTTAATGAGTTAATTTTATAATCTATCTATGTGTCTTGCTTCCTACTTTGTTTGTACTCGTTGAGTTTTTTCCCCCATGGTGGCAGGATCATGAAAGAAGAAATTTATGTTGTGTTAAGACTCCCAAGTTATATTGTAAAGCAAAACACTTATGCATAATTCCAATTTATACATTGCCAATTCTTTTGTAACTTAATTTTCTTGTGATTAAGATTTTTCTACATGAACTTTTTGTAGGAAATAGAAAATTCTTTTGCAAACCAATGGAGAGGTGTTGATTTGTTTACACAACCTATTGTCAGTTAATACAAGAGCTAATTTTACTTGGGCTTTGGATTTGTTTGGAAAAGCTGGTCAATATTTCTCTATAAAAAAAACAGAAATTGTAATGAAGTTAATTCCCATGTAAGTGGCATTGTCCTTAATTTTCAAGAAACAATAATGCTTTTTAGTTAGGACATATGTTTGTCCATAAAATAATATTATTTGAGCCTCTATTATTGGGAAACATTGTCCATTTAGATGTCTTGGTGTTAGGAGTGTTGTACATTTTCTATAATAGTTTGTTTAGGAATACTCTAGGAATGGTTGGGTCAAACTAGGAAAAGACTGTGTGTGTGTGTTTACCACTTTCCATGTATGTATGTTATATTATATATATTGCTCTTGCTTGGAAATTCATTAATAAACTTTTTTTGGAGTAAACATTGTGATGTGGAAAATGCTTTTAGTAAACCTTCACAGAAATATTTATATGAAATTCAAGTTTCTATTAATATGTGTTGTCATGTTTGAATATCCGTCTCAAGTTATCGTATTATTTTTTTTCTTTGTCCATGTCTGGTTATTTTAAATAGATTTTTGGATCATCTGAGTGAAGGAGGAAGTTATGCTATTCCCTTCTGTCCAAATACAAATTATGCAAACAAATTTGTTAATTGTTGTTGTATTAAATAAACAAAAATTTAAAACTGTTTAAAAATTCTTGGAATAGTGTTAGAAGAAGAAAAAAATATTGGTAGCCTTCTCATATGAGAGCCTAATTTTGATCTAGGGACTTGTGGGTTATGGGCCCACTATGCTTCCACTGTGATTGTTGAGATATCTAGTCACAATTTTATATTAAATCAAAATTCTTGACTTGATATCAAGGGTAAATTGATGTATTCATTAGGAAATCTTTTATTGTGGAATCTCTATATTTTATGGCATAAAGGAAAAAACAAAACAAGTTTGAAATATTTCTTTATGTGGGGACAGTTGATATGTTGTAAATTGAGGATATTTCATAATTAAAGTTTAATTCTTTTCTTGTTGAAGGAGTGTTGATCTTTTTATGAGATTGACTCTATAGATTAATAATGATATTTGTGATGTATTTTTTTTCTGTTATAGTTCCGTAAGCATATGAAAGTTGGAATTAAATCATATGGGTTTAAATCAGGGTAGTAGTAGTTGGCAATTTAATTATAATAACGCTATTTTATTAGTATTTCATTACACGGAACTAATTAAGGTTAGTGGGCATATGAGAGTCAATTGGCCCTATTAGAGGTTAATACTGATTAGTAAGGTTGACCATAATACGTTTGAAGCATGAATCATGAATGTTAGTGCACTAGAAGGTTTTGGGGTATGGCTGCAATTATAACTATTAAACTGCCATTTTAATAGCCATTTGTTATAATTATTTGTTTATTTCTTTATGGAGTTTCAAAACTGTTAGTTATTTATTTCTAATTGCATAATATTGTTTTCCATTTGGGTGTTGTTGAGGTAGTTAGGTATTTATAATATTTCCCGACTATAAGATTATATTCATGAAACTTGCATTAATGTTTTCGTTGAAGAACACATGTTATCTAGTAGACAAAAAGTTGAAATAGTAGCCATTTTGGAAACTCGTTCAAGTGGTGCAAGATCAAGGAAATTAGCTACAAGATTGGGATTTCAACATATGGAGATTGTGGATTCAAGGGGTTTTAGTGGTGGTTTATGAGTTCTTTGGGAGGAAGGAAAAGAAAATTATGAAATTTTGGAAACAAATCACCAATTCATACATCTTCACTTGTCTTTTAATTCTTTAGTGGTATATATTACTGTTGTATATGTTAGCCTAAATCCTATTACTAGATGATTACTTTGGTCCACTTTGAAGAGAATTAGTGAAACAGTAAATAGTGCTTGGTGTTAGGAGGGGATTTTAATAGCACTCTCTATGAAAAAGATCATCGTTTGTCTCTTCATGAATATAATAGAGTTGATCGGGATTTAACAACTGGATGGAGGATCTTAACATCTCAGACTTGACTTGTAGAGGGATTTACTTTACATGGAAATGTGGAAATAGTGAAAGTCGTATTGATCGAGTTGTGGTAAATAATGCTTTCTCATCTATATTTCTTGATGTTGAACTCCTACATTTGCCTTATTATCAATCATATCACAGGCCTTTACTATTGAAAATGACAAATGAGGAGCGTTGCTAATTAAACCAAGTTCGACCATTTAGATTTATTGCTTCATGAATTCTACATGATGATTTTGATACTTTTATTTAAAAATCTATAGAGGAATGAACGGAGCTGGTTAGAGAATATTGTTTGTTTTACTAAGGAAGTTTAACAGTGGAAATTAAAGGTATGGGCATCTTGGTTAGAGAATATTGTATGTGCATCTTGGCAAACAGAAGCGCCACCTATTTAATCAACTTGATGGGTTGTCTCGCATGCCAAACCACTGTAGAAACAAACCTAAGTTTGATAAACTCTAAAAGCGAATTTGGCAGGAACTAGAGGACATATTAATACAAGAAGAACTTTTATGGGCTCAAAAGGCAAAGTGCGAGTGGTTCTCCATGGGG
>JBAGKO010215833.1:0-58752 GCA_037177275.1 Acacia concinna
GGGACCGACAAGAAAGGGGCATTTCTGGGAAGGACGACGGAAGTGGGCAGTTACGAGAAAGTAGCACCTCATCTTTGGAATTTGTGTGATATGCACGGAAATGTCTGGGAGTGGTGCGAGAATTCGCACACCAAAGAAGGCTGGGACCGAGTGTTTCGAGGCGGTAGCTGGGGCCACTTTTCCGTGTACTGTCTTGCTGCGTGCCGAAGCTGGTTCTCGCGTACCAGCGTGAGCAACGACCTGGGCTTGCGGTTAGCGGTAACGTAGCCATCTACCTCCCAGATACTCTCTGGGAGGTTTTTTATTTTTGAAGGAAAAACATGAAAACATTGGCAGAGATAGAGCGAGAGCACATTTTGTATGTGCTCAAAATGTGCGAACAAAACAAGACTACGGCTTGCGGCATACTAGGCATCAGTATGCCTACGCTGTATGCACGATTGAAGAAGTATGGCCTGTTTGAGGGCCGTAAATGACAGACGCAAAAACACTATGGTCTGCCATACAGAGCAGGCCAAATGATATGCCGCTTATCCTGGCGTACTCGGATTGCCTCGAAGAGGCAGGCCAATCAAATGCAGCTGATCGGTGGCGAAAAAAAGCCACCAGAAAGAAGCTATTTTTTATTGGGAATGGGTATGGGTATGGGTATGGGTATGGGGATGGGTATGGGTATGGGCATGGGTATGGGTATGGGGATGGGTATGGGGATGGGTATGGGGATGGGGATGGGTATGGGGATGGGTATGGGCATGGGGATGGGCATGGGGATGGGGATGGGTATGGGGATGGGTATGGGCATGGGGATGGGCATGGGGATGGGGATGGGTATGGGAATGGGTATGGGAGTGGGCATGGGTATGGGGATGGGCATGGGTATGGGTATGGGTATGGGTATGGGGATGGGTATGGGAGTGGGGATGGGTATGGGGATGGGTATGGAAGAAACGCTATTAAAAAGGATCCTATTATGATTGGGAGGCAAATGTTGATTTGGGCTGGCCTGTCATTTGCGTGGGTGGGCTTAGTTGAGGAGGTCACGGCGGAAGGATACCGGCTCAGTAATGCCGGTATGCTGTGTCGTACAGGTGGCATCTCGTGGATGCACCTGGCAGCAGGCGAAGGCCGCACAGGTATGACTTTCCGACAATCTAAAGCCCCAGGCGGGGAATTATTTGTCGGTGATTTTGTTAGTGGTGCTGTGGAATGGCTGGGAGATTTGCCCGGTCGGGATGTGGGCTAACTTTTACAAGGAGTATTTGAGATGGCTATCGTGATTCCTAAGTTTCCTGAAAAGGTCGATGACGTTATTTGGGTTACGGTTTGTGATTTATGGCACAAGTATCCAAGCTTATTCCAGGCGGAAGCTTTTGAAGGAGACCTTATCAAAAAGATAGGGGAAGAATTCAAAGACGAATTGAGGCTAATTCCCCCAGCAGTTTTGGCTAATAGATTCACAGCGACGTTGATGAAAAAAGCCTATGGTGTGTAATTCTGGTTTTGAACTTTGCAAGCCGTATCATCTTGGTTGATGATACGGCTTATTTTTTTGAGTTGCCATGAAAATAATCACAAAAGGAACTACGCGAATTACGTTGCTGGTCGGGAGCATAGCGGTCAAAATCCCTCACCTGTGCAATGGATGGGAGTTATTTTTGCAAGGCTTGTTAGCCAATTGCCAGGAGCGTAAATTCTCTAAAACAGGATGGCCTGAGTTATGTCCGGTATTGTGGTCCATCCCTGGTGGATGGTGCAATATAATGAGGCGGGCAGAGGTATTGACAGATCAACAGTGGACGGATTTTGATTTTCAAAAGTTTGTCGATGAGGTAAACGGCGGAATACTTGCCGAAAACAAACGTGATAGTTTTGGCGTGATAGGTGGGAAAATAGTGATTGTGGATTACGGGTAATTTTCGTGAGAGGGATCAAATGACGATAGAGGAAATTGTTGTCAAAATAATTTTCGTTTATGGACCTGATGCAGCCGATGAATATCGGTCGGAAGTCGAGGCGATTCTTTTGAAAAATCCTGGTTTAGATTTCGATCCGAATTCGGATTGCATACAGGAGATTTTTAAAAAGGTGACTAAAAGGGCACTCGATAAGCAATTTGAAAATGTCTATAAAAAACTAGGACTGCCCACAAACAGCTATCCTGTACACACGACATTTGATGAGGAATAAAACCAATGACCTACAAAGAAGAGATCGACGAAAGCAAAGATTGGACGCTGTGGAAACGCGGGCAGGAAACTCGATGGCAGTGGCTATTCCACGCCCGAAACTCGATGGGAGAAATCGCGGTACAAGCTGCACTTCTCCCAGAAAAACTAGAGAGTGTATGTCTACCACCGGGGGAAACGCCGGTATTCAAGCGAGTCAAAAAGAAACATAAATAGGAGTGTTGATATGCCTGGACATTGGAGAACTGACCCATTGACCGACGAACAAAGGGATTTGTTGGGCAGTGAAGTGGCACAACGAACCATAGAAATGATTTCCAAAAAGGGAGTGTCACTAGCTAATACGGTCTACCGAACAGAGTACGATTTCGATGAGGCGTACGACCATGCACTAAATTCGGTGATCCTAAAAGTACGGCATTTTGACCCGTCGAAGGGTATTCCGGTAGGTGCATTCCTAGCCTATTTTGGAGCGGTGCAGGTTAAGAAAAGACTATTGAAATCGAAACTGTCACACAAAAAAGATGTTGACGGATTAGACGAAAATTGGTCTGCATTGTACGATTTTAAAAAGCATGATAGTTTTGCGGATGAAGAAAAAATACATGCTATTTTAAAGGGCTTGCCCAAACGGATGCGGACTATAATCGAGATGACATACGGGCTAAACGGTGAGCCGCAAAGTTCAGTTTTCAAGATTGCGAAACATTTAAAAATCAGAAACGAACGGGTACGACAGATATTGTATGAAGGTCTTCGGTATTTGAAAAAGTTAATTCCAGAGGAGCAAGTATGAGCGGATTGTTACCGGATTGGATGATTGAACGGGATGTCAAGATTGTGCCATTCGAGCCACAAATGGAACGGCCTGGGGTCATCTCCTACGGGGTGACTAGCTACGGCTATGATGTGCGTGTGGACAGCAAATTTCGATTGTTTGACAAGTTCTTGGGGGCTTTTGTCGATCCAAAGAATTTTAATCCAAAGATCACAGAAGAGGTTATTGTTGAAAATGGATGTGCTTTATACCTTCCCGCTCATGGATTCGCTTTAGCCGAAACTGTGGAATGGATTCAAATTCCAAGGGATATGCTTGCTATTTGCGTAGGAAAATCGACGTATGCTCGCTGCGGAATTATCATCAACGTGACTCCATTAGAGCCAGAATGGAGGGGAAAGGTTACGCTTGAGATTCATAACACAACAGAGCTAACCGCTAAGATCTACGCGGGGGAAGGTATTGCACAGATGCTATTCTTCCGGGCTGAGGCGGAATGCCGAACGAGCTACGCAGACAAAAAGGGGAAGTACCAAGATCAGACCGGGCTTACTCTACCTATCGTCAAATAAACATATAAAGGATTGCTGATATGATTGAAGCGAAAATAATCTGCGACTCTCTAGCCCCTTGTGGTAAGCGGCTGACTACCTATGTCCTGACTTATCCCTGGTCAATCCATCCGCAATTGTTGACCCATCGGGTATTTAGCCGGAATTCGCAGTCAGCAAGGGCAATGCCTATCTCGAAGATGGTAGAGCGATGCTTGCAGAATCCCGCTATCCCAGAGCGTTGGGGCGTGAATGGTAAGGGCATGCAACCCAAGGGTGATGTGGAAGAGAAGACTGCTTTACTTGCGAGCTCAACGGTTAGATTGATGATGCGTGATGTGATTGATAGCGTAAGCTACTTGGAAAGTCTTGGCGTTCACAAGGAACAATCGAACCGCTACTTGCTACCGTACTCTCACATAACAACGGTTCTTTCCGCTACTGACTACGGAAACTTTTTCTATCTGCGGGTGCATGGGGACACACAGGAGGAACATGCTTCTTTAGCTCATGAGATGTTAGGTGTGTATCTAGCTAGTGAGCCAAAGCCGTTGAAGGCCGGAGAATGGCATATGCCTTTCATGGACAGGGATGTTTATGAAGGCATGGACATTGCGGATAAATTGAAGGTGGCAACGGCTCGGTGTGCTAGAGCAAGCTATGTCAATTTCTACGGTAAGCTGGACAAAGAAAACGATTTCCATCGTCATGACGAATTGAAAAAAGATGGCCATATGTCCCCATTTGAACATTGTGCGATGGCATTAGATGAGCCGCTGCGGGTTGGTAATTTCGTTGGGTTTCATCAGTATCGAAAGATGATTCCGTATGAGAATCGGACGACAACGCGGGATGAACTGCAAGCGATTTACGATAAATGGAAGGAGCAAGCCAAGTGAATGCTTACAGCTATGCACAGTTAGCAACGGCCGATAAACATCGGGCTATTGTCGCGGTGGTCAAGATCGGGACTTTGGAACGTGTCGCGGTATTCCACAAATACGACTACTCTGGCACATGGGTTTGCTCAGCTAGTCCGGGTTACAAATCGGAACAGATCCAAGCTTGGACATATGAAGATGAGTTGATTCAAGACATCAAAAGATGCCGATTTCGTCAACAGCCTGCCGATGATTTGGCCGGTTCTTCTGAGTGATTGGTGATGCTAATTTTGCTATGCACTTGCCCATGGTAATGATAGTTTCATGGGCAAGTCATTCTTCCGAAAAGCGGCTGACTTTTTCAAGGACATCTTGGGAAAAGATGATCTGAAGGAAAGAGAACGTAGCGATGCTAGGGCAAATCTAGCCGGTACAACGCCGGGTTATTGGATTTCGGACCATTATAAAGAAACTCAGCATTTCACGGGCTGGAATTACGTTGCTGTAAGCACAATTGCGAAGCAGTTTGCACAAGCTACAGTAACGGTATTTCAAGATGGCGACAAGGAAAAATTGAAGCTCAAAGGCTATACCCCTGATGCTCCAACGCATCGGGAAACGCCTCGACATAATCACCATATTGCCAAGCTATTAGCTAAACCAAATCCCAAAACGTCGGGTGAGCAGTTTTTCTATCAAATTGGATGCCAGTTTCGTTTGACCGGCGGTTGCTACATCTGGGAAGTCTCTAACAGATTTGGATGGCCGGTAGAGCTATGGGTTATTCCCAGGGCTTGGGTGCGGCAGATGCTGCCACCATCCCCCCAGTATCCATTTGGAGCCTATTGGGTAACTCCTGCGATCAACAGCGTTTCGCAAGCATTCACAAGCCCGTATACGACGGGTTATATGCTCGATGCTCGACTTGTTATTTCGATGGGATGGCCGAATCCTCTTTACCCTGGGGAGTACACTAGCCCCCTCGCTGCTTGCTCAATGCAGATTGATATATCGGAACAGCAAGATCGTGCTACGTTTTCAGGGTTCGAGAATAGTGTAAAGCCGGGCCTATTCTTCAAGGCAGATCCATCGCTAGATTTAACTCAGGATATGTTAGATCGGGCACGATCACAGATCGACTCGTACAAGGCAGGAACGTCGAACGTCGGCAAAACTTTGATGTTGCAAGGTGTGGACGTTCAAAACTTGGGCGGAAGTCCTGCAGAACTGGACTATGTGAATGGTCGAAATCAATCGCGTGATACGATCTTGGCTATCCAAGGTGTAAGCCCGATGGCTGCTGGGGTAACGGAAACAACCTCATACGCTGCTGGAGTGGCAAGCCTTAAACAGACTACCGAATTGAGTGTACAGCCGGATTTGCAGTTGATTGGCGGAGCATTCACCAATCGCTGGAAAGAGAAATTTGGTGATAGTTTTCGGGTTCAATTGGATGCGAAAAACTTTGACGATCCGGTTCTAAATCTCCAATATATTCAGGCTAAAATCGCTTCTGGCTGCTATACCAAAGACGAAATTCGGGCTGAATGGGGTGATCTTCCGTTGCCTGCGGATAAAGGTGGCGATGAGTTCGCAGGTAGTGCCGGGGGAGGCGGGGAAGATCCAAACGCTATGGGTATGGATGGGGCCGAAGACGGTGAAATGGGTGGCGGCGAAATGGAGGGATTGGATACGGATCAAATGGCGGACGAGCCTAGTGATAGCAAAATGACGGGGATTAAGCGACCGGACTTGACCAATGAATCGGGTAATACATTGAGGGGTTTTTAATGGCCGACTCCATTTATAGCGTGTTGAAAAGTAGAGAAGCTGGGCCCAACCCCTATCAAGGTATTAGCTTGGTGGGCAATGGCTCGCTTACCTATTCGGTGTCAAGCAATCCGAAGCTGGATAGCAAGCGGATGACGCTAACCTATCGCATTGCCACGCCTGCTTTGGATCGTGAACGGGAAATTGTATTGCCGTCGGGTGTAAACTGCGAGCATCATAAAAAAAATCCTATTGTATTATTCGATCATCAACACCATTTACCGGTAGGACTAGCCCAAGATCCTAGCGGGAATTATACGACTGTGGTAGCCGGGGATTGCTTAGAGTCTACGGTATGGCTATCGCAGGAGAGTAAGCTATCCGAGGAAGTGTACTACCTCGCTGAGAATGGCTTGCTGAATGGGGCTTCTATCGGGTTCACAGTGCACCCCGGTGGTGAGCGAATCGCTACGGATGAGACCGGGAATAAAATTGTCGTCGTCGAACGATGCGATATGCACGAATGGTCTACGGTCTGGATTCCGATGAACCCAGATGCTCTTAAACTCGGTTGTGAGATCGTGCAAAAAGGTTTTGGCCGCAAGCGATTGTCTGCGGATTTGTTGCGTCTGTATAGTCCCCATATGGTGAAAGGCCCTGCGTGGTCGAATGGATTTAGTGTTGAAAAAAAACATGAATTCCACGAGGAAGATGTTAATAGAGATCACGGAAAGTTTTCTTCTAAGCCTGGTTCCGATGGCGAAGGAGATGATAAAAAGAATCCCAAGGATTCCAAAAAGCCTAATGCGTCTAAGCCTAAAAAAGAGTCACAAGAAAAGAAGCCTGCCCCTAAAAAAGCTGCACCAGCTAAAAAGTCTGATTTATCTGGGCCTGCTTCGGCTACGGTAAAAACAAAGACTCAGCCGCAGAAGCCAAAAAACGAAGCAATTGCAAAAGCCGTAGTTGAAAAACAAAAAATCGGATTGGCGGAACAGAGGTACGCGGAAAATATCAATGAGGCTCTTTTGGCAGAAAGTGTTGGTGGACGTGCGTTAAAAGACAACGAGCCTGTTGATGTTGTCGTGTTAAGTGAAGATGGAAAGCCACATCATGGATGCGAATTGAAAACTATGTTGACTGGTAGTTTTGAAAGAAACAGAATTGATATGTGTGCGTACGCACGCATCAGAAAAGTAAACTGGTTAAAAGCTAATCCAGGAACACCATTGCACACCGTGGTTTTTGACGACAGAACTGTCTTTGATTTTTCTGGTGAAGAAAACCACAAAATAGAAAATCGCAGAATGTTTTATCGCCGTGGCATTGCTGGTAGTCCTGTCATTTACGGGATGCAAGAATTCACCACGATGGACGAATTGAAAGAGCTAATGGACACAAAAGAAGAAGATTTGCCAAAAAAGGCCAGGAGAGTGGATCACGAATTGTTTATTGGAAATTGGACTTTGAAAAAAGAGGAGGATGGGACTAAGTATTTCCACAACGACGAAACAGACGAAAGGGTCTACGATCCTGAAGATTTGAAGAAAAAAAAAGAACGACTAGAAGCCGAAAGAAAAGCTGGGAAAAAAGAAAGCAAGAAATCCTTAAATTATTTAGGAAAATACTGCTCCAGATTGTTTATTTTCCGTAAAATAAACAATTAAGAAATCAAAACAAAAGGGGCGATTTATGGCAGTGTATATCAGCGTAAACGACTCCGAATCAAACCAAGTTGCTAGCAATACTGGCTGGTCTCATGTGATTGATTGGGTTGAGAAGTTTGACCATAAGGAATACCCGGAATCTTGGCATCTTATCGAACACGGCTGGTGTCAAAACTGCGAAGATTTAATTTCGGAAATTAAATCAATGCAAAAAGAAAAACCGCCCCAAACTGACTTAAAGAAGACTTTGCGGGGTCTGACTACATTTGCTTCCGGTGCTAATGTAGTTGTCATTAATAATGGAATAACCAACGTACCAGAAGATGGCTCAGATGATTCAGGACAAAAAGATAAAACTGATAAGAAATTTTCAATTGAACCTTCTTCCAGTGATAATGGTGGAAATAGGGGTAGAAAAATGAAGCGGCGAATTAAAGCTATGGAAGAAGAACAAGACGTTGTCGTAGATCCTATCCAAGAGGGACAGGAAGACGAAGGGCCGGTTGTCCCCCTAGGTGCTCAATATCTAATGGGCCTTCATGATTACACGATGAAAGCCGCCGAATTTTTGATGGAGAATGCGGGTTCGATGGAGCCTGAAACGGCAGGAAAGTTTGTTGATGTAGAAAAGTCGTTGATGAATACCGTCAAGGTTATCGCTTCGACCTTCAATGAACGCTATCCTGATCTTCCTCCGTTGGATGGTGCTGATTACGAAGACCCGATGGAAAACAATCCAGATGAGGAAATGGATGTCGATGGCGAAATCGATGAGCAGATGGACGAAAGTACGGAGGGCGATGAAATTGATAAATCCTCGGATGAAATGGAGTTAGAAGCTGACTCCGAAGAAGGCGAAGACGATGAGTTGGAAGAAGAAGATTCTGAGCTAGAAGAAAAGGCTATCGACGACGAAGACGAATTTGAAGAAGACGAAGAAGATGACGAGTACGAGAAGGCTGCTCGAAAAGCTTTAGGCATGCGAGCTAAAGCGATGCTACACCGACACCAGGAACGTAAACGAATAGAGGCAGAAGCGAAGACCAAAGTTCCTGATTCGGCAGCAGATGTGGTCAAGAGTGCTGCTGGATTACTTCGAGAGATTAGCAGGAATGCGGGTTTTGGACCGCTAGTTCGGCAACGGTCGAAGCATCAATATCAACAATTGTTGAAATGTTTATCTTCGGATAACGTATCAACAAAATCAGTTATTTTGAATGGTGGATTAGACTTCGACGAGATTGCCAAGAAGCTCGGATTTATTGAGAGCAAATTTTTGACGGTGAAGGCGGAATCGGATTCCTTGGGGAATCGAATCGAAGGTGTGAAATGAGCCGAAAACAAGGCCAATTTTTCCCTTCGATAAGCTTGCCCACGGTTGAAGAAAAGCCACAATGCGACAAATGTAAATTCTTTGATGAGTTGATTTGTCGCAGGTTTCCCCCAAATGTTTCGACGCCTGGGGGTTGGCTTTGGCCGATTACGAAGCCGCATGAATGGTGTGGTGAATTCAGGAAAATCGGGTCGGTTGAATGACCCAAATCTTTAATAAGGGGGCCATCTAAATGGCTAATGTTTCAGCCGACGCGATTGTTAAAAAGCTGGATAACATCGCAACGGCGGTTAACAGTGTTGAGAAGAGCAACAAGTCGCTGCAAAGCCGCTTGGATGCTGTGGAAAAGGCTGCTCCTCCAGTCTATGGAGCGGTGACGCCAGGACATTTATTCTACGCTACGTCCGGGCCTGTTGGTCGGGATAGTGCGGGATACAGCCTGTTCAAGGCTGCTGGATATTGCAAGGGGTTCCTCTCCAAAGAGGAATGCAAAGAAGAAATTGAAACCTCTACGCGACTCAAGAAAATGTATCGCGAAATGGGGTACATGCCTACCTTCCAAGACGCTAGTTTCTTGGTGCCATATTCGACGGGTGACATTCCTCAATTCACTCCAGAGGGGCGGTCTTTAGCGAGCGAATTGCGACAAAAGCAGATGGCTTCGGTTGCTAGGTTCGATCCAGATGAGGCAAATTGGATTCGTCGCAAAGCGTTGGGAACCACCGTTGATACTTCCGGTGCTGCATTGCTCGGCTACCCCACTCTTGGGGAATTGATCGACCTTCAGCGAAACAAGGAAGTGTTTAGCCAAGCAGGTGCCTCGCAAGTGTCGTTGCCTGCGAATGCTATGATCGATTTTCCGAAGCTAACCGGTGGGGCAACTGCCTATTGGGTAGGTGAGGCACAGACTATTACCGACAGCCAAGAAACCCTTGGCTCGTTGAAATTAGTCGGTAAGAAATTGGCAGTGTTGGTGAAAGTGAACAACGAATTATTCCGCTATGCGGGGGCCGCAACTGAAGGAATGATTCGTGGGGATATGGCCGCACAAGCCGCGTTGAAGGCTGACTTGTCTATGTTGGAAGGGACCGGGGGAACCCAGATTCAAGGGTTGACGACTTATACCCAACTTGCTGCTGGAACGCCTTGGACCCAAGGCGTGGACAAGCTGTTGGCTTATTCTGTTTCAGGCGGTGTGATTCAACCACAAGACATCAATAAGATGGTGGGCCGTCTGCCTGACGATGTGCAAGATCAGCCACTATCGTTCATCATGCGGAACGACCTATGGGGAGCCTTGTCGAGCCGACGTGCGGACGCTGTTGTGGCAGCGGATCAAGCTGGGCCATTCGTGTTCAATCTGACGCGTACTGCGGGCGAATCGATTCCAAAGAGCCTCAACGGTTCTCCAGTTGTGACTAGCTCGCAAGTGTCCGCTACACGTGGTTCCGGTGCTCAGACTTATGTGCTGATGGGTGCCATGAAGGATTGGTTGATCGGTCGATTCGGAGTGATGGAGTTCCTGGCTCAAAACACTGGGGACACGCCTTTCACCAACGATCAGACGTGGTTGCGGGCTATTCAGATTCTTGACGCAGGTGCTCGACATAGTGCTTCCTTCGTGTTCGCTGATGCAATTACTATCTCCTAATCCTATTAGGGTTTCGCGGGTGTATATCGCATATGCCCGCGTTCTATGTATCAAAAATTTATCATATGTTGAAATTTATATAGAAAGGGGATAGGCGAATGCCACCAACGATTATTCATGATGTCAGCACTAACGTGCTTAGCCGTCAAGCGGTTGTACCAGCCGTGTTTTCCGCAACAGCTACTTCATCTGCTCTGGATATGCTGACTGGCGACGGCCGATGTTGGGCGGAAGTACAAGTGGGTGCTTTTACGGCGACTTCGATTACGCTTCAGGTATCCGAGTGTGATACGTCCGGTGGGACATACACCGACATTACTGGTGCGTCTATTGTGACGACTGCGGCAAATAACATCGCTCGAATTACATTCGATCGGTCGAAACGTTACCTCAAGGTAACGAATACGCTAGTTGGAACTTCGGCGGGTTATGCCGTGACCGTCAACGAAGCTTACAAGACGTTTTAATCTGCGTCAAAAAAACATAGCCGGGATAGTCTTCCGTAAGGGGGCTATCCCGGATTTAACATATCAACATATAAGGGGTTATCGATATGGGCCGAAAGTATTCAATCAGTGGGCAGGACACCAACACTGCCGGTACGACCATGTTGGGCCTTACCAGTGCAACTACGATTCGTCCTATGATTTATCAAGTCATTATCGGTTCCCCTGCGACCCCTTCCGATACTTCGGCTGAATACTATTTGCAACGCTATACCGCTGCCGGAACTAGCACAAGCTTTACCCCTGTGGCGATTGATCCGGCAGACCCTTCGGCACTCGCTTCTAGTGGCTACAATCACACGGTTGAGCCTACCTATACAGCAAATGCAATTCTACTACGCATTGCGAAATATCAACGCGGACCATTTACTTGGAATGCTTGGGATAGCGAAAGCCGATTGAAACTACCTGCGACCGCTGCCAATGGTGTTGGGATCTTAGCCAATGCAGTGGGAGGGTCTGCGACTACAGAAGATTTTACGGTCTTCTACGAGGAATAAAATGCGTCCTACGATTATTGACCTAGCCGATGGTGCTTGCGAAATATGCAACAACCATCGGCTTTTTTTTTGTGATCGATGTGGAACCAAGATCAAAAACTATCGCGAAATGAATGGGGCAGGTTTCCAAAGTGTAACGCCGACGCATTTCCACATTACTTCGGTGTCTGGCTACAAAGGGAAGGAAGCCAAGTACGCTGAGCTTTGCTATCGGTGTTATATTGATGGGTTTGTACAGCACTATCCAGAAGTAACGATACCAGAAGAACCATCGGTGAACGATGAATGAATATCTTCTAAAGCCTTCTGGGGTGATTTGTGTTGATGGCAAAGAAGTCGCGTCAACTAGACAGTGTGTTCACTGTGGAAGCCATTGGATACCCGTAAAAGGCTCTGGGACTAGGCGAGGCTATTGCCTCAAATGTCATGGACATACATGCGGGCCAGATTGCCCCTTAGCTCGTTTTGGGTGTGTACCATTTGAAACGTATCTTGAGATATTAGAAGGAAAAATTGACATCAATAACATCCCTATTGTTGTCCCCTTTGGATAGTAAATTGAGGTGAAAATATGGCTGCTCCTGCATATGGCGACTTGATCTTTGAAACAACTTTGACTAGCGGAACCGGCTCAATTACTTTGGATGGTCCGATCACAAATCGATTTGCATTTAGCACAGAATATGCAAACGGCGATCCGGTTGTTTATACCATTGAGCATCAAACACAACCCGAAATTGAAGTGAATCTAGGCACTTGGACTACGGGCGGAATTCTGACTCGTGGAACGGTTATCAAATCCAGCAATAGCAATTCAGCCGTAACATTTTCAGCCGGTAGAAAGAACGTCTACGCGGGATTTCCTGCGGACTCTGCTAACCTTCCCAAGATTACGACGTTTACGGGTGCTACGGCGACTACTCACACTTGGGGACCATTTAGCAAAAATGTTCGTATCATTGGGCAGGCTGGAGGGGGCGGAGGTGGAGGAGGTAGACAAGGGGCTTCCGGCTCTAGTCGATCTGGGGGCGGTGGAGGTGGGGCCGGTGCTAGAGACGATCAGGTTTACGATATTAGCGCCCTAGCCCCTACGGTATATATTTCAATTTCTGGTGCCGGTTCTCCTGGTGCTGGGGGGAATGGAGGGGCAGCCAATAACACTAGCGGAACCGATGGAACTGCGGGCAGAGAAATTAGTGTTTACAATAACAACGCAGCATCAGGAACCAAGATCATTTATCTTGGAGGTGGGCAGGGTGGAACAGGGGGAATAGGTTCCGGTTCTGGGGCTTCTGGCGGTGCGGGTGGTGTATTTGGATCTTATCCAGGTGCTAATGGAGGCAACGGAGCTAACCTTACACCAACTGCGGGAGGTGAATCCTATCTAGGCCCAGGCGGTGGAGGTGGGGCCGGTGGAATTTCGCCAGGAAACGTGGCAGGGGGTGGTGCTGCTGGGGGTAATTCCAATAACGGTGGATTTAGAGCGGGCGGGGCTTCCGGGGTGGCTGGGGAAAGTGCCCCTGCTGGGACTTATCTAGGTGGGGCAGGTGGAGGAGGAGGCTCGGGAGCTACCCCTAAAAATGGCACAAATGCAGGTAATTACGGGGCCGGTGGGGGAGGCGGTGGAGGTGCCTTGAATGGAACGACCGCTGGCAATGGTGGGAATGGTGGTGCCGAAATTCTAGTCTTTATCGAGTATTAAAATGCTGTTATCCGGTGCCCCATTTTCCAGCGTTTCGTTATCTGCGGTATACCCGAATCAGGTGTATGCAATAGAAACGGAGACTGCTTGGAATGGGGGCCGGAAACAGACGGCCAAACACGATTTTGCAAGCCGATTCGTCTACACTTATGAGCCTGACTATCTGCCTGAGTTTGCCCCGCTAGGGACCGCATATCGTCCACAACCAAAGACTACTCGAAAAGACGCATTAAATGACTCTGGATTGACCCTAGAGCCTACCTACCCTATCAATCAATCTAGCGATTCCAGACGCCTTGGCGTTGATGGTAGACGATTTACGGGCGATTCTACTCCAATTGATCTAGTTCCCTTCGAGTTTTGCAGCCAATCCACCGTTGGGAAGTCTGCCGATAAGCGAACCAGCCAACATATCGACCAAACAACATATGTTGAGATACTTGGATTTGTCGGAATTGATAACGAATCGATCCGTGGCAATAGAGTTCAGCGTCGATTTGCGGACAATGTAAGTTCGGTTGATGTGATTCCGTTTCAATTCGTCAACGAATCCATCGTTGGAAAGTCCGTTGAACGACGCGTGAATCATCAAGTCAACCAAATTGGATATGTCGAATCGTTTATATTTGTGTCTCCGCAAGATCTATCAAAGCCAATTCAGGCTAAAAACAAGCGATTTGAGCCGGTTTCGTATGCAAATACCGTGGAAACGCCGGTATCCTTTGAGTATGCCAGCGATACTTTTTCTTATCGTTCGACGTGGAAAAATAGATACCAGACTGATGTATACCCCAATCCAATTTATCCGGTAATTCCAGGGCTTGTGCCAGATGATAGGCCAGTTTCCGGTTCTCCCAGCGATGATCTAAGCTTAACGGGAATTGATCTAGGTGATACGACTTCGACGGGAACTAGCCTTTATTCTGAAACAGCGACCGGATTGGTAGGGTATTCGCAATCCTACAGCGGATTAGGTGGCTATTCCATAGCGGTTTCGGGGATAAAATCGAGTCAATCGCTAGTCGGATATGGCGGAGCGATGATTTCGATAGGCGGGAATAGTGGCACTTTCCAGAGTGGAACGGGTGCTAGTCTGGGAAGTGGAATCGAAGGTAAAGATACTATCGAACGGGATGCAACGGGAGTAGATTTAGGGGCCGAAGATGGCTCCGGGAGACCGCCGAACTAATGGCAATCGTAAGCCCACAAATTATCGTCGCCGAAGCCGGTCAAGACCTGACCGTGACTGTTAGCCTATCGCCTGCGGAAAGCGTGGTAGGCTGGACGGTGTTGGCGACACTGCGGGCTTATAATGGCGGAACGGCTCTAGCATCCAAGACTATCGGCAGTGGAATTACTGTATCGAATTCGGCTACGGGTGTTTTTGTAATTACGTTCTCGGCGGCTGATTTAACCCAATCGCCTGGGGCATATGTTTGGGAGTTTACTCGGACTAATACCGGGTTTATCTACCCAATTGTCGAGCCATCCGCGTTCATCATTCGCAATAGTTCGACTGCCTCACCAACGTTGACGAATCTATCGGAACTGGCTGCATACTTGCAGGTTGGAACGCTATCCACTGCCGAAGTTCCATTGTATTTGAACATGCTCTACGCGGCTGAGGAAGCGATTAAGCGAATCTGTCAGCGATCATTCACACGCGGGACATATACGGAATATCTTGATACTGTTGGGCAGACGATAGTAACGCTGCGTGAAACTCCGGTTATCTCTATTACTTCGGTCTACCTCGATGCTGCGGGCTTCTATGGTCAAGCCCCGAATGCTTTTGGTGCTAATACGCAATTGACGCAAGGAACTGATTTTGCGTTGATGATTGATAGGCCAGATGGCTATAGCTACGCGGGGCGACTGTATCGCATTGGGCGAGGTTGGCCGATCGGGACCGCATGGAATACACGGAATTTGACTCCAACGCCTGTGGCTTGTCCTGGTGCTCTCAAGGTCACTTATGTGGGTGGCTATTCGCTTGTGCCGTACGATCTGAAACAGGTGGTTTATCAGATTGTTGCGGATAGACGCGGGGCCGCGTTGAATGGTATGTCGCTAAATTCGGAGTCGTTTGAAGGCTATTCGTATAGCCTCGGATCGCCGGATTCTGAGTTGCTAAAGATTGGTTCGGTTGGCCGAACTTTGAACGCTTATCGTCGCATTGTTATAGGAGTATAGTCCATGACAATGATGGATAAAAACCGAGTTACGCGGATTCGGATTAATCAGCCGAAGAAAACATCGGCGACTCTATTCAAGCGAACGGGTGGCGATACTTTCGATAGTGGGACACTGTACGCAAACGTCTATTTTCCGCCGAAAAGTGTAGAGTCTGGGATTTCTGGGGACGGTGTTCCGAATCAGGTAAGCTCGCTTTTCATGTATCAAGAAGGGGAAGCAGAATCACCCGCGATTGATGACAAAGTGATAGACGCTGCGGGGGTTTTATATTTAGTTTTGTCGGTAACAAGCTCGCTTAATTTCACGGCAAATTGGGGAGTTCACAAGCTTTCTGTTGTTGGAGGATCGTGATTTGAGTACCCCAATTCAGGCTATTTGTGATGCCGTGGTTGCGGTCATCGAAGGACTAGGTAGTCCTCCTGCGTCGGTGGAATATCGCAAAGATGGTTTGCTTCTATCGACGGATTCCCTGCCTCTTTGCATTGTGAATTACAGCGATGACAACGCATACGCTCTCGAAGCTTTTGCGGACGATAACGACGCGACAAATTACGGTTCTGTAGTCAAACTGTATGCGGTTGGAATTAGTATGTTTCGCAAGTCGGATGGCAAATATCAAACCGAAACAGATGTTTTGCCTCAGTTTTGCCGCGACATCCAAAAGGCATTGAACAAGCCGACTTTGACCGGTGCCCCGACGGTGACTAATACCGACATCAAGCCTTTTTCGGCGTTCGCCAAAGAAGACTTGCGAAAAAATTATGAAGTATCACGCATGATAATTGTGTTCCATTCGTCCGAGGAGCGTAATTAATGGACGCTGCAAATATCATCGATACAGTTTTGATTCGGGGCAGTGTACAAGGCACCACGGACACGCCTTCGCGGACCGCCGTAATCAACGTCTTTAAGACCGTGTCGTTTACGGCTACTGGAACTATAGCGGTCAACCAGGTATTGGATAGGGCATCCGATCTACAGACGCTTGCGGCTGGTGCTACGTTGACGATTGACCTGACTACAGGGCAGACAAATCCACTCGGCGAATCAATTAGCGGGGCAGGTGCCTTTGCTAAGGTCCGTGAGATATATGTGTCTCACGATGGAACGTCTACGTCGTCTGGAATCGTGGCGTACGGAGCCTCCAGCAACTCTTTCCAAGCCAAGTTAAGTGCTGCGGCAACCATCACGCTAAAGCCGGGCGAAGATGACAAGCAAACCTCGTATACCGTGGCTGGAATGACAGTGGATTCCACGCACAAGATCTTGCAAATAGTAAATTCGGATGGCACCAACGCGGCTAAAATTCGTTATTTCGTCTCTGGGTCTGTCTAATTGGAGGGATAAGTAATGGCAGCAATTGTACCAATTTCGGGGACTCAGGGCCGGATTTCCTTGGGTGCAAACAATGCACTTTTGGAAAGCTGGACGATGCCTATCCAGATCGATAACGAGCGTTACGCACACTTTGGAATCACGGCCGATGCCGAGGGAGTGTATTGGAAAGGATGTGTGACGGGATTCGCAGAAGGAACGGCTACTTGCTCTGGGAAGTTCGACAACACGGCAGCTTCTTATTTGCCCACGGATAAAGACGCTTGGATTGGGAAGAGTGGGACCGGCTACCTAGGTTACTCTGCAACGGTAGGCTTTGAAATTACCTACGTTGTTGAATCCGTGACCCCTGGGCAAAGCGTGTCTGCACCTTACGGAACGTATGAATTTGGTTTGCAGATTACTTCGGCGACCTTTACTTCGGCCCATGCATAAAGATATTGACATATGATAAATCATCGAAAAGATTACCCGATTAGTTGGAAAGATAAGACTTTGTATTTGTCTGATCTAACTATCGGGGTTAAGCAGGCTTACGCAAAATGGCTTGGGCGAATGATGCTCAAAAACGCCAGGGAGCTTATGGAGCCGGTCGATTATCTTCGATACCAATCGGACCTGATGGCGTCTCCACCGAAGTGGGATGGCAATCCTTCTCAATGTATAATTGCGTCTATTTCGTCGGACAATAAGCCCGCAATGATTCAGATGAATCGATTGCTATTTGGGCCAGATGGCGAGAAAATGACAGACGCGGAAATTGAAGAATTGATTGCGGAGAAAGAAAAGGATGAGACTTCGGATTACATGGTTGCGATGAAATCTATTTACGAGAACAACGACCCAAAAGCGTAGACGGCATCAATTTTCTTTACGGTATGGGCCATGACAAATTGATGTCAATTCTATGTAGAGATCCGATAAAAATAGACCACGATAAAGTCCAAGACCTTACATTTCGTGAGGTTTGGGAGTGGTTCATTCGGTATCATTGGGAGAAATTTCAGGAAGAAAATTCCCAAAACGATCCTGAAAAAGCTGCGATTGAAGGGGCTGTTTCGGCGGCTGCGATGTATGGTGCCGATACTGCATTAGTCCGAAAAGCTATTGAGCGTGATTTTGCTAAGAAAAAGCGTGATGAGTATTTTCAAAAGATGAGGTGATATATGTTTCCTGCGATCCTGGCAGCACTTGGAAGAGGGGCGGCAGCACTCGGAAGAGGAGCGGGATCGACTGCGGGAAAATCGACTGCGGGCATGGACACAAAGCAATTAGCTAGACATCTCGCTAAAAATGCTGGCAATGGCGGAGACGGAGAAACAAAATCCAAGGGGGCAGGATTTGCAGATTTCACGTCGAAATTTCTGTCTGCCCAAGGATCGTTTTCTAAGGCATTTCGCACATTAACCAGTGATATTACGGCTCCTATCGATGGTATCAATGCACTTGGGCAGTCGATTAATAAATTCGTGAGTCTATCAAGTCCAGGGAAAACAGCACTTTTTGATTTGCGAATCAAGGACGCCTACGCAGTCGTTGGCCGATCTATGGAGCCAATGCTCGACATATTCACCAAGGTGGCGGAAAACATTGGCGATATGTTCGCCCGTAGTGGTCCACAATTGAAGCGGATGTTCACGACGATCGGGAAGTTCTTCGAGACGTTCGGGGCGATTACGGTCAAAATGGAGCCTGTTTTCAATGCTGTGATTATGCTTGTGGATAAGTTGGTTGGAACGTTCAACAGGCTGATTGGTCCGTTAGATTCACAGAATACATTTTGGGATAAATTAGCCGATACGATGGCTCGATTTATTGATAATATCGGGGGATTTGTTGATTTTTTGGCTACTGTTTTTGACCAGATGTGGGACGTTTTCAAAAAATTTGGTGACAGAATTGGTGGATGGGGAAAGGTAGCTTTAGGGGCCATTCCTGGGGGAGTTGGTCTTGCAGCAAATTGGGCAGCAAAAAAAGCGGCAGGTGGTAATAAGTGGACTGGTCCCGATAGTTCTTCGATGTCGAAGCCAAGTGCAAAAGCTGCTGGAACTGCTGTACGGCAAGCAGAAATCGTTAATTCCGCGGACGAATTGCAAAGGAAAATGGCGGTACAGGCGTTGACTGCTCAGGGGATGGGGGAGCAAAAAACGGAAGGCGTTCAGATAAAGATTGCTCTCGAAACGATCCACGAAGACATGATGGATTTGATTCGAGTGACCAAAGAAAAAGGGGCAAATTTAACGGACAAACTACAGCAATTTTTATCAAAAAATGCCGCAGAAGCCGCTTTGTTAGCGGGTGTGGGGGCTGGTCAAAATCAACAAAATCCTCTGCCAAATTTCACAGGAAATTTATCTGCGGCTTGGGGGCAAAAATCGCAAGGGATGAACTCTGGTGCATTTAGTGCGGATGATGTTTTTACCAGAAATTCACCTTCGTCCGCTTCGACCTCAAATGACGTAAATGAAATCGTCAACATGATTAAAAATTGGTCCCCGCAAATTGGGGAGCAGGTGAAGGCCGCATACGAGTCCGCAGCGGAGAAACAAACGCGAACGGTCTTAGATTTCCTTGGCAATTTGAGGGTGTCGTAATATGGCTGATTTCCTAAACGTGCAAAATAACGATTGGCTACCTATTACGGATTTTACCTTTGAAAGCTGGACCGAGGTGGCGGACCTCACAAGCCCAGGCACGTTTAATTTAACGAGAACTTCTTCTGCTGCAACGATTTACGCAAACATTCCTTGGGAGCATATTCAAGCTTGCTCAACATATCTGCTTGGCTATAGTGTCACTATTCCACCCAATGGGGGAAGCGATGAATATGTATTGCATAGGGTTCCTCCTGCAAGACATCCGTATTTCAATTGGCTATGGTGCAATGGAGTTGCTAACGCAGTAGGAAAAGGGCCAATAGTTCCCGAAGTAGGCGGAGTTATCAACCCTAATCCAAATTACAACACGATTAATTACGGCTATTGGAAACGGGCGATTATAGCTGCCAATTTTTCGACGATTGATTATTTACCTGCTATTGATGGTGGGGTGGAGTTTGAATATCAACGCTGGACAAAAATAGTCCCTAGATCCTATACCGAGATTTTTGTGTTGGGAAACGGGATATTTTTATTCGATGCTCCTGGTCTGCCTGCGATTGATGGCAAGCCAGTCAATTCTCCGCAAACTGTCATTAAGCAACAAAAAAATGCGATTGAAATGACGTGGTATGAAGTTCCATACGACTGGATTACTGACGAAGATGGCAACCAACCAAAGATTGCGGACATCCAAAAAAAGGTGAATTTTACGGAATTTATCGGCAAAGCTCCTGGCACTTTGCTTTGCGAGTCGGTCGAAGTTACCCAAGATGTGCAGCCGCTCCAAAACATCGAAATTGGAAAGATTGCATTTTCATGCAAAGTAGTATTTAAGTTTATTGAATTCGACCCACCACAAGGTACAGGGGTAACGCTTCGGGGCTGGAATTTGTGGCCGCATATTAGCGGAAAATACTATCCGGCGAAGACGAATTTGGGAATCTATGCTTACGAATCCTACGAGTTTGCCAACGCCTTTAAGCATTGGTCAACGTAATTCTAAACATGATTATTCTTTGATGCGTTATTATAAAGTTTCTTAAATTGTTCACTAAATTAGTAAACATTAGGCTTGTTTTTCAGGAAACCCTTGTTTTTCCAAGGGATTTTGAGTTTTAAGCGAGTTAATTATTACCTAGTTAATTATCGTTTCCTATGCGTCTGATAATTAGGATTATTAATTAACTTTATAGTTAAAAGTGATTTAGTGAACATTAATTTTAGGCCAAAATTGAGAAGCTAGCTTCCTATGGAACCGCAAGACATTAACCCCGGATTCCTCACGCCAACGGCGGTTAAAGCTTTGCGTTCCCTGATGGAGACTGTACGCTACAACACTCAAAGACTTGACCAACTAACGGGCCAAAGTGAGATCGATGTTCCGGCTAAATTGACTGCCTACGATGCCGATACGGGTGCTTATTCCTGGGTGGAACAATGGTATGATTCCGATGGGAACCGGGAAGATTACGACGGGGGCCGGTCTGGGAATAGCGACTATATGCCCGCCTACGCGGTAGGCAACGGAGTTGCTCCAGAGGATTGGGAGTTTCCGATTGAAGTCCGGCTACGTCCGCGAATCAACACGGCTTTGGGTGTGGTCTATGAGTTTCCGTGGAACTGCTCTTGTAATGACGGTGGGAGTCGTTCGGGTAGTATCCCTGGTAGTGGATCGGGAAGTAATTCAGGGAGCGGTGCTAGTTCAGGAAGCACCTACGACGTTTTTTGTGATGGCCAGCCAATACCAAGTGTTTTTTATGTAACATTTGGAAGTGATTTTGCTTATATGGGAACGGTGGAAGTTGAGTACGATAGTGGTCAAAATGCTTGGGTATCTGGAGAATTAAACAGCGTATGTCCCCCTCAAAAAATGCAAGCGTACTTTTATTGCAATGCTGGTGTTTTTGAAGGAGGGATTAGATATTACAACGGTGCTGAAGTTTCCTATAAGGTACCAGACACCATAAGCTACGATCCATTTTATGCAGATTGGGAGCCTTATACAGAATCAGTGCTTCCTTGTGGGGGGACGTTTTTGTTTTCTTACACTGCTACCAAGGATATGCCGTGAGCTTGACCGATCAACAGTGGGATAACTTAATCTCCAAAAATCCTGCATATGCTCGAATCCGCAACCAGTCTACCTTGGTCGATGGATTCCCAAAGGAAGAGAGATCTATAGATCCTAGGCAATCCCGCTGCATTCACCTTGGGCAGATTCAGGAACGTTCTGCTACCTGTTGGAAGAAATGCCCGCACGACTGCGATAAAGGCCATTCACCGGCTAGACCGGGTATAGAGTGCCAAACCTGTCTAGACTACGAATCAGAGCAGTCTGAAGCCCTTCCCAAGGGAGCCAATCCAGACCATGTTGGCGGACTCCGTTGGCCGATTAAATTTGACCACCACAACCTAGCCAAAGGTATTCCAGGCTATCGATTCAATTCATCCATCATCGATTATCAAGATGGCTATCTATTCGCATTCCGCAATGGGTGGGCAGGTTCCGACATTTATGTGCATCGACTAAACAAGCGTTTCGAGCCGGTAGGGGAAGCAATTAAACTAGATCTGTACCATTCCAAAGGGGCTGCATTTGGTCGGGAAGATCCACGCTTGTATAGCGACGGGAAGAGTATATTTATTGATTATATTGGTGTTATGGGCAAGCCATTGCGTACCAATATGATGTACGCGAAACTAGATGAGAATCTAAAGGTTGTAGAGAATCATCTAATTCAATATGACCAACGAAACGCATGGGAAAAGAATTGGCAACATTTCTTCCACGGTGGGCAGCAATACGCAGTCTATACGATAGCCCCGCACAAGGTATTGAAGATTGACGGAGACCGTGCGACGTTGGCTTATGAAAATCGGATACATCCCAAATGGTCGGGCGGTGAAATGCGGGGAGGTGCTTCCCCTTTGCGTGTGGGAGATGAGTATTATTGCTTCTTCCATGCTAGCCAGACTGTAAGTGGTGTCCTCACTTACCATATGGGGGTCTATACTTTCGAGGCGAAACCCCCGTTCCGAATAACCAAAATTTCGACTGAACCTATCCTGTACGCTAATGAGAACAGCAGACCAAAAGATCAATACGCGGCAGTGATTTTTCCATGCGGGGCAATCATCAAGGATAATCATTTCGTTGTTGCGTGTGGAACGCATGACCGTTGGAGCGAATTGCACGTTTTTAACAAGGATGATTTGGATAAAAAAATGACTCGTTTAGTGCCTCCTGATTGGTTCAAATATCGACCGGACACCGAAGACGCGGCCATCTACTCGGCTATCTCTGTTCATGATGAATATCGATTAAACCGTATTAACCTGAAAGACGCGGTGGTAATTGATATCGGTGCCCATATCGGCTTATTCGCTCTGGAATGTCTAAACCGTGGGGCTAGATTGGTTGAATGCTATGAACCGGACGAACGTAGCTTTAGTTTGCTGGAAAGCAACTATGCAAACAATGACAATGTTTACACATACAATCAACCTGTGTGGAATACGACTACCCAAATGAAGATTGGGACATCTAAGGAGCCAAGCCATAGCTACACTATTCCAAGTCCTAAAGGTGGTGCTTTAGCCATATGTATTGCTGATGTTATAGATATTTTTGAAGGAGAATATCGGAAAGACGGAGCCGCTAGAATCATGAAGCTGGATTGCGAAGGAGCCGAGTCTGGAATCATGCAAGGATGCTGGGGTAGACTCGGCGAATTCACTCACGTCATTGGGGAGTTTCATTCCCTGTACGCGAAAGAGATCTGCAAGGATGTGCTGGAAAATTCGGGGTTTATATTTGAAGACCTGTCTGGCGGACAATCTGCGGGTATATTCTTTTCTCGGTCTAAGGGGTGGAGCCAATGAGCAACAAGCCTAAAAATAAGCCTCGCAAAACTCTTCCCAAGATCCCAAATCGGCCAAGGAAGACTCGCAAAAACAGATAAGCAAGTTTACATATGTTGCAAAGGGGTTTGTTGTGAAGAACGAAGAAATCATAAATTTATTGACAGATGCGGGAGTCTTCTTTGGGTGTGACGAATCAGAAGACGACCCAAAACGGAAACAGATAATTAACCTCAACGATGCGTTTTATTGGGGTTGTGCTGACTGCGAATACGTCGAAGACAAAGAACTTCCCAGACTGGCAGACTTGTTTTATCGATACGGTGAAGCAGGGATCTTGTATTGGGTAGCTGTTGAGAAACGCGGCGGAATGGAGCCGGAATTCCTTGACGTTAAAAGACAAATTGAGTTTGTGACTAATGAAGAGGCAATTCGCAAGGAAGAACCCGACCCAATCAAGCGGGCATATCTCAAGCGGAAATATACCATAGGTGAATAGATAAGCAAGTTTACATATGAACTAGCAAATGCCGTATGATTTACCATAAATTAAGGGGTGAGTCATGCGGTATTTTTTGTCCTTTGTATTTGTTGTGTTTCTTGGACCTTTTGCATATTCGCAAAGCGTAACCTTGCCTCCCAAAATCCAATTGG
Source organism: Acacia concinna (assembly GCA_037177275.1). Lineage (NCBI taxonomy): Eukaryota > Viridiplantae > Streptophyta > Magnoliopsida > Fabales > Fabaceae > Acacia > Acacia concinna. The sequence continues at coordinate 24,169 of JBAGKO010215833.1, forward strand.
AGGTGGGAGAAGCAACTTCGATTAATATCGCTTTTGAAGGTACTTCGATTCGGTTTACCGGGGCTAAAATCGGCTCCAAAAAGCTCAATGTCATCCGTGAACTTACCGACGATCCAAAGGATTGCGTAGTATCAATTTGGGCTATGTCTGAAGGTGAATATGAGTTGAAAGCTATCTCTTGCAAAGAAGGAAAGTTGTCTCCGTTTGCAATCTGCATTGTGACCGTTGGAAGTCCCAAGCCAAACCCGAATCCAAAACCTCCTGAGCCAATTCCAACGCCTCCTATTCCTGTACCTGATGATCCAATTGCCAAGCGGTTGAAAGACTCTTTCAAGGAAGATGAAGGGGAGATGGTTGATAAATTCAAGGGAAAGGAAACCCTGCGAAACTTCCTGGTAGTAATGCCTGAACATATCAAAAATCCATCGGTAAAAACGGTGGGGGATTTATTGAGTGACTATAAAAGTGCTCAAACATCAGCATTCAAGCCGGGGGCGATTATCAAGCTTCGTACGCAAATTGCAAAGGAAATCTTGGATACGGTGGGAGACGACCCATCGGCACCGATTAGCGATGATATGCGAAAAAAACTTATCAATTTATTTGAACTGATGGCGGCTATCCTCAAAACATTAGGGTAAAAAATATGAATAATAAAAAACAAAAAACGAATGACCCTGTAGCGGGTCCACTCAATTGGAAACGATTCATTCCAACCAACTGGCAATCGATTTTTTCCACTACTTTAATTGCCGTAGTCGTCTACATTCTCAGTTTATTTGGCGTGAAATCTCCTGTTGTCGTTCCGCCAATGCCTACTCCTGTTTTCCCAGATAATTGGGTAGTTTTTGAAAAAGATAATGTGAATAGCGGGTTCCCCACTGGATGGACGGCACCACGCGAAGAAGACCGCAAGCAAGCCCTTGCTACTCCTGGTGTGTGGGAGTTTAAAAATACGGAAGCAAGCACAGCAGAGTTTGGCGATGACGTTGACATTTATCTTTGGAAAGCATCAAAAATAGTCCGTGGAAATCTAATACCGACTCGGAACCAAGGTTCTGTTGGTTCCTGTGTTTCGTTCGGTTTCGGGGCCGCTTATGAATATGCTGTTGACTGTCAAATTGCTTCGGGAAAGTCGATCCAAGAGCCGGTAGAGGTAGTCCAAGAACTGCTCTACGGTGGGGGACGAGTCGAAGCAAACGGGGGACGTTCTCCAATCATTGGAGATGGATCTACGGGAAGTTGGCAAGCTCGTTGGCTTGCGTCTGGCGGAGCGATTAAACGCGGTGTATACGGCTCTATGGACCTTCGACAGTACGATCAGGCTCGATGTCGGCTATGGGGTAAAAATGGCGTTCCAGATGAATTGGAGCCAATAGCCAAGCCCAACACGGCTTCTTGTGCTTTGGTATTGTCTGCTGAGGATCTTCGTAAGGCTTTAACTCAAAAATATCCTGTTGCTGTGTGCAGTAATCAGGGCTTCTCGTCTGTGCGGGATGGTAACGGTTTTGCGAGTCCTCAAGGTGAATGGGGACACTGCATGGTGTTTATTGGCTACCGAAGTGATATTAAAGGTTTTTATTGTTTGAATAGTTGGGGTGAGGATTGGATAAGTGGACCTGTTGGACCTGGGGAGCCTCCTCCAGGGGGATTCTGGGTGCGGTGGGATGTAGCTGACAGAATGATGAAACAGCGAGATAGTTACGCGGTATCAAATGTCAAAGGCTTCCCAAAACGTAAGTTAGATGTGAATGATTGGATTATTCAAGGGGCACATTAAATGCGAGGTTATATATCAATGAAATTAGTTTTAATTATGGCACTCGGATCAACCGTGGGCAGTTACGCGGAGACACCGGGAGAGATCAGAGCCAAAACTTCCCTAGCCCTAGCTGCGGCTGCCAGAGAGCGGGAATACGTTCAATCGATCAAAGCGACCGCAGACGCTGGGAAGTGTTTCGAGTCGGTGATTGACGCGGAGAAGGCTTCCAAGGCGACCGGGCGGCCATTGATCCTTTGGGTAGGGATGAAATGCGAATCTGTACCTAGCGTGCGTCAAGCTCTGTCTAATGCGATCCACTGCCATACCGATTCATATAACGGTGACTCCTCGCCGAGGATCGTATTCAAAACGCCCGATGGAACTTCGATGCGATTGGAACAAAAGAGCCTGATTGACTGCCCGGATTGTTCGGTTGCCACGGTGCGGAAATTGTCGGGAATCAAATAAGGATTAGAATATGGACCCCATTTCCTGCTTATGTATAGTTTTGTCTATTTTGCCTCTCCATCTACTTGGATGGATACTTCATAATAAATTAATCAGACGAATAGACGAATTAGAGCAACGGGCAGGAAATGAAGTTCAGTTTTTCGAGGGGTTGTTTCTCGATTTAGAGAATACCGTTGAGACGTTGGGCGAGTCTCTAGGGGTTGATTGGTACGGCTATCACGAACCTGGCGACGATGATTTTGAAGAACAAAATACCTGAAACAGGGTCAATGTTCACCAAGTTAGTAAGTAATTATCACATTTTCAGGATTCCCTGTAAAAATAGGGAGTTAATTATTAATCCTAATTATTAGGCACCTAGGGAATGATAATTAACTCGGTAATAATTAACTCGCATTTTCGACCATAGTTCACTAACTCACTGAACTATCTTTCCCTGAGCTTTGAGAGCGTTAAAAATCCTCTTGATTATCGCTTCTGGCTCCAGTCTCAAAACTGAGCAAACTCGAAAAAAGGTCATCAATTCGCAGCCAAGCGGGGCTTGGCATTCTTCGACAACTTGCATTACTCTTCGGTCACATCCTATTTTTTTAGCTAGTCGGTGAACTGTCCAGCTACGTCGCAAACGGGCACTTTTGACTATTTCCCCAAAGTAGGGACCGGTATACCCTTCCCAATCCAGGGGCTTACGGCCTTTTTTAACAGGCAGAATTTCTTCCATTATCTGCTCTTGACTTTCGTTTTCCAATCTTGTACTCCTTATGTGTGTGCGTATTGGGTCATTGTAGATCGCTTCGAGAGCGACCCCAATAAGCATGACTTTGATTGCAAATTTATTTTAAGAAATCTTGAAAACGTAGGTTGACTTCGATTTATTAACAGACTATGTTGATTGGTAGATAGGAAAGAAAAAGGAAGTTAAAAAGGAGATTGGCTATGTTTGGAATTTTTTCTCGCAAATCTATTATTGTCCCAGCAGAAGTAGTATTACCAGTGGCTCCGGTAGCTCCGGTAGCTCCAGTGGCTCCAGTGGAGTCACTGGAATCTAAAGCAAAGAAATTAGCCCTTACTGCCCACGAGGGGCAGAAATACGGAGGCCATCCGTATATCTACCATCTAGAGATGGTAGCAAGAATGGTGCGTCATGCGGCTGTGAGTGGTCCGCATGACCACGAAAAAATCACTGCCTCCGATGTGGACGAGATGGTTGCAGCCGCGTGGCTGCATGATGCTATAGAGGACACGGTGACCACGAGGGCTGACATCGGTGTATATATCAGCCCCGCGGTTGCCTCGTTAGTCTGGGAGTTGACTGCTCGCCCCGAAGAGGCGGAGGATAAGAGCCGAGACCTTGAGTTTGCCCGTTTGGCGGGGATGTCCCCCAAGGCGAGGCTAATAAAATTATGCGATTTGGCAGCGAATATGGCCTGCTGTGCGGCAGGTGCGTCCTCGTACATGGTTGGATATGCAGCAGCATATCCCCGGTATCGGGGAGCACTTTACTCACAAAATTGCTCCAAAAATGTCGGTAGGACGTACCGATTGGAGCAATCCATCCGATGGTGTTTGTTGATTGCCCCGATCATAGCATCGGGGCAAAAATTCGTCGCAAAATGCGATGATTTAGGTCTTGTTGTCGGGGTGGATCTATACCCCGAATACGAGAAAGATATGCCAGGCGGCGTGTGATTTCTTACCTCCCAGAGAGTATCAGGGAGGTTTTTTTTCCAAAAAGGAGATTTTGAATGAGTCAATTTATTAAGTCTGGTCCATTGACACTGCGTGCCCATTTGATTCGGGACATCGCAGGCAATACAAGTTATTATTTCCATTGTTCCGATGGGGAGGAGGTCATCGTAGACAATCCCCAGGATTATTCATGCTCGTGTCATGATGCAAAGGTGGGGGTGTTTTGCTGCCACCTAGCTGGGGCTTTCCGATGGCTTGAGCAGGAGCCAAAGCAATGAAAGCCGATGAAATCTGGCGAAAAAATCGCCGGATGTTGGAGAATCTGGACTATTGTGAAAGATGGTCTATCCCCAATGTTGTGGGGACAAAAATTAAATGTTTTTTAGTTGATGAATCAATAATTAAAACAGAGGTGATTCTTAAAGACCGAATCCACCAACTCAAAGATATATCTATTTTAGATGTTGTTGGGTGGAAACTGGCGTAGTGATTTGAAGCGACAAGCGGTCGGATCTGGCCAAGTCTATCGGCCCGCTGTGATAATATATCACAGAATGAAACAACTCCGCTTACCCCGATGAGGCGACTAACGAGGGGCGTTTGCGGTGCCGACGTGAGAGTAAGCGACTGGAGCAGAAACGGCACCATCCAGTGACACTTCGGAGAGACGGAGATTGACGGCACTTGTAGATCAACGGTAGATCAAACCCGACTGGGGAAGATCCAGGTTCGAGTCCTGGCAAGTGCCATGTTTCAAACAAAAGGAGCAGCGTAAATGGAATGGTCTACGATGGCGGCTTTTGGCGGCATGATGGCAGGCTATGTATGCGGCTACGCATACTATGTCCTGCGAAAGGGCCGTGTTAAATGAAAGATGTTGCGGCTTGGCTTTGGGTCGGCATTTTGACCGCGTTTATCGTAGTTTCTGCGGTAAATCTTAGTTTCCGAGATTGGGTAATTAATCTCGGCGTTGGTTATCTATTCGGATTTGCTATCGGCTATTTATTTGCCGACACAATGGAGGGATAACATCGTGGATGATTCCGTATTGTGGTTCGGAATTGGGGTGACTTGCCTGGGTGCATTTTTGATGCTCGAAATGTTTTTCCGAAGTATCGGTGCGAACCGACTTCAGCGAAAATAGAGAAACCGTCTGCGGGAGACGTGGCCGAAAGGCACCCGTTGGCAAGCCATGAGAGCCAGCTATGACATAAGGCGAAATCCGTGGCATCCTTAGAGGCGGAGTTTTGAAGTTCTCCTCATGCCTGCTGTAGGGTTCTCTGCGGTCTGGCGACGTTTATCTAATCTTGTCGCAAAGTTTAGATAAATCCGGGGTCGATTCCTCGGTGCAGAAATGTGTTGATAAAAGGACATATTTTGTTTTGTTGATATAAAAGGAAGTTGATATGAGAGCGTTAAAAACACGGCGTGACGAATTTGTTCAAATCGATCTGAATTGGATTGCGTCAATTCTTCCGGGCATATCCTCTACTAGGCAAAATACCACTATTTTTGAGTTTGGCGGGGTGACAGTCTATGTGACTGTCACTGGAAAAAGCACGTCTGTCAAGATCCAAAGCCATCTTCGCACTTCCTGCGGATATATTGAGAATAGAGGGGATTTTCTGCGATGTTTATACGCAGTCGATCCGTCGTTTGCGTATAAAATCGAGTAAAAATAAAGGAGCGAAGATGTTATTTTTGTCGCGGAAATGGGGTGAGTCCATCGTTCTGAAGCTGCCCAATGGGGATGTTATTCGCATCGAGGCTACCGAGCCGCGAGCGGGAACGCGGGACGAAGTTAAGATTGGTCTAGAGGGGCCGCCGGACGTTGTTTTCCTGCGGGAAGAGCTTTTGTCGGATAAGGAGTTTGGCGACATAGAGATAAAGCTAGACTCTTATTTGGCGGAAAAAAAAGGAAGAAAATGAGGTGATTTATCGGAAAAGTAGTATCTGCTGAGATGGAAAACGACACTTTGCATATTAATGATGGGAATCCTCATACCTATCAGATTGACAAAGAAGCCGGAACTGGATTTTATATCCTAGTGAATTCAGTTAGTTTCCAAAAGTATCGGACATCCCTTGATTCATGTGATTGCAAGGGATTTACTTACCGTAGAACTTGTAAGCATGTGGAAGCATTGCGACTAATTAAAGGAGAAGGTATGGCTAACGAAGTGGCAGAAGTGAAGACTAAGAATCTGGCAGAGGTGTTTGTTTCAAACAATCTTGCATCTCTGAACGATCAAGAGAAGACTGAATACTATTTGCACGTTTGCGAATCGATGGGGTTAAACCCATCAACTCGGCCCTTGGAATTCATGAATATCAAGGGCAGAACTATCCTGTACGCAACTAAAAATTGTGCTGAGCAGTTGCGAAAAAACAACGGTGTTTCTGTTGAGATTGTCTCCAAGGAAATTAAAGGGGAAATTTTTATTGTAGAAGTCAAGGCCACTGATAAGACTGGCCGAACTGATTCCGATGTCGGGATTGTGACCATTGCAAATCTGCGTGGCGACGACTTGGCGAACGCGATTATGAAAGGTGTGACTAAGGCTAAAAATCGCGTTACATTTTCCATTTGCAGCAAGGGGCTACTAGACGAGACCGAGACCGATACTATTCAAGGAGCGGTCAAGGTGCCTCCTGTTGAGATGCCCAAGTTTAAGAACGTGGGTCATTTAGCAAAGGATCATGTTCTGGAACCTGTTGGTGATGCTTACGAGCCAATTAAGGAGCAACGCCCCGCTTTGCTTCAAGAGATCGGAGAGATTTTTAAACACTTTTCCACGGCTCATGTGGAAAAGTGGCTCCTGAAGAACTTCAGCAAAAAGTCTTTCGACCAACTGACTACAGATGAAATCTTGAATGCAATCGCACGAGCAAATAAAAGTTCTGGTGAGAAGTAACCTGTCCCACTAACCTATAAACGCATTAACATATAAGGATTTATTTATGAGTCTTATTGACCAAAGCATTCTTGACGACCTGCGAGAAATCGACCCAAACAAAATTGAAAAGCCTATACAGCGTTCTGCCGGGTTGGACAGCCTCCCAGATGGGAAGTACGATGTGCAAATTGTATCGGGTGATTTGAAGAAGCTGGACGATGGAAAGATCGTGTTCAATTTCTCGATTAAAATCATCGGGGGAAGCAATGCGGGGTTTATCTGCCAGTCTGATGCCCGATGGATTAAAGGGGCTGATGGGATCAACTACGATGCAATCAATCGCATTGTAAGTGATCTGGTAACGCTTGGAGTTCCTGCTGGCGACTGGAAGGGACCAGGGGAATTTGCTGCGAATATCACTGCGGCGTTGACTCTAGTGGCAGGGCGAAAAGCTAAGGTTCAGAAGGTGAGCAAGGAGAAGTTAGGCAAGACTTACCATAACCTTTACATTAACAGTCTTTTACCAAACGATTTTAAACCATCGGCATCGGCTCCTGCGGTGATGGTATTTGAGCAACAAACGGAATCGGACGAAGGAATTCCTTTCTAAGGGGAGATATGCAATGGAGGCGATTAGGAAAGAATGGCTTACTCCTGAGGAGGTGGCAAATATGCTAAATTTGTCTATGGCTCAGGTTAAGATTCTGATTAAGTCCGGGAGAATCCCCTCAATTAGACTATCACGAAAGATATCTAGAATTAATGCAGATGCGTTAAATGCATTTATCGTTCAGTCTAGTTCAGGTGGTTGAGATTTGATGTGTAAGTATCGCTTGGGGCGTTCACGGTGAAACGCTATCGCTGTATGAAAATGGGTGTCAATACAGCATATGTCAAACCCATATACTCGGTTCGACTCCGGGCAAGCGATATGTCTAACAAAAGGGGTAGCGATGACAGCGAAAGAAGCAAAACAGTTGCATTTTGAATTGCACGAATTTCCTAGGTGGCTAGAAAAGGTTAGAAAATCTGTTGAGTTGGGAAAAGTGTGTATCACGATTCCAAAGGATTCTGCTTTGATTGATGCGTTCAAAAAGCTGGGGTATAAAGTGGAGCCGACTTACAATAACACCTATGAAATGCGTTCGGATGATTACGAAGTTCGTTGGGAATAACAAAAGGAGGATCGGTGATGAGATCGACAGTATCTAGCATTTGTTTTGACGCGGGAAACGCTTCCGATGACATTCTTTCTCTTTTAATTCATTTGAAGAGAAATCTTAGCGACCTAAACACTAGAACCAAGACTCAAGAGCATCCTATTGTAAGGCAGTTTGTTGAAGTCATGAAGCTTATTTATTTAGGAGAAAAGTAGTGTTTTCACTAAATCAAAACATTCATGCAGTCCTAAGAGGGGTTATCAAAAGAAATTCTTTTATGACTTGGCCAGAAGCCATTCAAATGACTGCGATGTCGATTCGTTTGCTTGCTAGTCTTGAAAAGTATCAATACATTTTAGATGAACAGCATAGTCAAGGAGGTATTGAAGAATGAGTTCACTCTACCAAATCGGTTCAGAATTAGCTAAAATCCTTAATAGTATCGACGACGAAACCGGGGAAATTCCTGCGATTGATGAGAGCCTGTTAGAGGGGCTAGAGCAGGAGCGGAAAACGAAAGTAAGCAACTATTTTCGTTTTATTGCAACGCTCGAAATGGAGGAGAAGGAAGCTAAACGGATGGCTGACTTCTATGCAAAAAAGCGGCAGGTTCGGGCCAATATGATTGATCGACTTCGCAAAAATCTTATTGAACATATGAGCCTGACTGCTACGGATTGCATTGATTTGGACGATGGCCGGAAAGTCAAGCTAGTAGGAAATGGCGGTTTGTGTCCTGTCTGGGTTGATGAGGAAATTCAACCAGAGTCTTTGCCGGTTCAATACACTTCGATTCGCTATGTGATCGACAAAGAAAAAATTCGCAAGGCACTTGAAGCGGGCGAAGATATGCAGCACGCAAAACTTCTGCCTAGGGGAATGCGACTCAAAATAAGCTAAGGGAATTAGACTCGCTATGCTAACTCAAACTGAAGCAATTTACCGGGGCTTGCGATTGTTCGTGAATCCCGGTTCCATTGTCGAATTACGTTGCCTACAGGTAAATGGAAGTGAAAACTATGCAGGTTGGTACGAAGGATCGGAGGAAGGATTGCGGGCAATGGCTGCCCAAGCGGTTAAATATAATAACATATGTCGATCTGTTCATTTTACTCCAAACCCGTTAAAATCTACACCAAATAACGCTCCACTGAATGAGTTCAAAAGACGTTCCACTGGGCAGACTGCGGATGATTCTATCATTGAATCCCGCAAATGGCTATTGATCGATTCTGACCCGTTTCGCGTATCTCCAGACGGTGAAATCCTTGATAGTTCCATGCCAGTTACAGACGCGGAAAGCGATGCTGCTTACCGGGTAATCGAGAGCGTTCGTGCGGTTCTGGAGGTGAGCTTTGGCTTTGGTGGTGCTATTGTCGCTTCTAGCGGAAATGGCTGGCATCTGTGCTATCCAATCGACTTGCCTAACGATGATACGTCGAAACAGATGCACAAGGACTTTCTGAAGGGATTGCATAAGCGATATTCGACTAGTCAAGCCGAAATTGATGTTCGGAACTACAACGCTTCTCGAATCTGGAAAGTGTACCATACCAAGGCTAGAAAGGGTGTTGAAGAGGGATTGCGTAGACATCGGCTGTCGGGGATTGTCGATCTGTTGGCGGAGCGGGATAGTGCTGATAGCCATCGACAAAAGAACAATGAAAGGCTGAAGGCGGTCCTTGCAAGGTGGGCAGAACAGGACAAATTCGAGGCGAAAGATAGTGGTGTTGTAGCCCCAATGGATTCGAGTAATCCATATGTCAAGAAAGCCATTGAAGGGGAATTAAACGATCTTCGCAATGCTCCCATGCACGGTCGGAATCATCAATTAAATCAGTCTGCTTTTTCCATTGGTACGTTAGTTGGGGCTGGGCTGGCTAGTCGGGAAGAGATGGAAGCGGCGTTGTATTCTATCGGTGTTTCCATTGGATTAGAGGTTCATGAAATAGGCCCAACGATTAGGAGCGGGATGGAAGCGGGGATGAAAAGCCCCCGCAAAATTCCAGATAGCCAAATCAAGGCAAATCCTGCTCCTGTGGCGGTTGCCAGTCCAGCTACCCAAGGTCTAGAGAAGAAAGAACGTAAGCTGCCTACTAGCCCTAGCGAAGTAGCTACCATTGCTGATTTGAAAGCGGCTGGGGCTAAACAACGATGGCTTTGGCCTGGGTGGATTCAGATAGGGGTTCCCAATATCCTGGCGGCAAATGGTGGGGTTGGAAAGTCTCGATTGGTGATGGATCTTGCTAGGCGAATTCGACATCAATTACCGTGGCCGGATGGCCAACCAATGGAACTGCCAGCGGATAGCCAAATTCTAGTCATGATGAGCGATAATGCCCACGATGAATTGGTGACGGGAGCGGAGAAATTTGGGGTAGAAGATACGATCCGTTTGAATGCTCATCCTGACGACCCATTCGGAGGCACGACATTTGACGAGGCTATGGACTACGCGGAATTTGAAAAGCGGATTGAACTTATCAAACCCTGTCTAGTTGTGATTGATACAGTCGGGGGAAGTACCGATGCTAATTTGTGTGTGCAGGAGCAAGCCAAGCAATACTTCGTTCCATTACAACAAATAGCTAGACGGCATTCGGTTCCGATCCTATGTCTAGCACACCTTTCCTCAAATGGCTCAGTCTATGGGAAGCGTTCAAGCGAGCGGGTTAGAACGCAGATTCATATGTCTGCCCCTGATCCTGAACAGGTAGATAGACGTAGACTTTGGGTAGAAAAATCGAATAGCAAGAAGCCGGAAGTGTTAGGCGTGACTATGTTCGACGACAGAAATGAATATGATACTTCTCCCCCGATTAATCCAGAGAATGTAGACGCCGGGTTTAGCAGACCGCGAAAGCCTAAAGCTAGTCCAAAGTTGGATGCGTGTAAGGCTTGGCTATCGGATCTTCTCGCATCGATGCCCCGCAAGATTTCGGACTTGATTAGCCTTGCGGAAAATCATCCAGAGAAATTTGCACCTGCCCAGCTATATAAGGCAATGGATGCAATCGAGGTGGAACGGTACGAGGAAGGCGGACGAAAGTGGGTTCGTGGCAAAGACTTTGTGGACCCTGAATTTAACATCGAATAAACATATAAGGAATGATTTATGCGTTTTACTTGTGAACGAAAGAAGATCTTCGAGGCGTTTTCCCTAGCTTCTTCGGCAATTACGAAATCTAGTATCAATCCGATCATGCAATCGGTAAGGGTGACTACCCAAGAGCAATCGATTGTAATTGCTGCGACGAATCAAGAAGCAACGATTGAAACAACGGTTTCAGAACTGGACATCGAACGCAGTGGGCAAGCTTGTTGGCCATGTGCGATGCTCGTGAATGTACTGCGAGAATCGACCTCCGAAAGTGTCCGGTTTTCTCAGGATGGCGATATTCTGCGGGTGGCAACCGATACGGCAGAATATGTGATTCCTACGCACGATCCTGCTGGGTTTCCAATCATTGTTAGCAATATCGAAGAGGAGCCAATTACCCTTGGGAAGGGCTTGCTTCAACAGTCTATCCATCGCTGTGAACCTGCAATTAGTACGGTTGAAGGCAAATACGCGATGACAGGAATGCTATTTGACCTGACTAACGAACGGCTATCGATTGCAGCAACGGACGGGAAGCGGCTTGCGGTCTGTACGCTCGGAGTTACCGCAAAGAAGCCTATAGCCGCTATTGTGCCCCTTAAATCGGTCAAGGTAGCTGAACGCCTTATGGACGCTTCGGATGAGTCTAGCGTGACCGTGTGCCTTAATAAACGCTATGCTAGTTTTCAATGCGGGTCTAGCAAAATCACCACGCTGTTGATTGAAGGTATTTTTGCACCATACAATTCCATTTTGAGAAAGAAGCATACATCGGCGGTGGATTTTATCGCGGGCGACTGGCTCCAATTAGTTCGGCAGGCGGTGATTACTTCGGATGCGGAATCTAAGCGGATCGATATTACGCTCGAAAATAATACGGTCCAAATGGAAGCACAAGGAGCGGAAACGGGAAGATCCAAGATCAAAGGCAAAGTTGAATATCAAATACCCAAAATGGAAATTTCGCTGTATGCCGACTATCTGAAGGATCTATTCTCCTCGCTACCAGCGAGCGAGCCTGTCAAGGCTTGTTTTGGTGGACCCGATAAGCCTGTTCAATTTCAGTTGGTTGACGGATTTATCCATCTGATTGTCCCTATGGTGAAGTGACAGCATGGCAAAAATAATGCTTGGAAAAAATGTGAATATCGATGATTGGATACGGGAACAACAAGCGAAAGGGCTGATTGACGACGAAAAAACAGTGACAGTAAACACCGAGATTTTGCAGGAAAACAAGCCCGAACCGGTGGTTGATATGCCAACAAAAAAGAAGAAAAAGACTAAGCCAATTGTGAACAAACCGACTTGCAAAACGTCTATCATGTTGCGGATAGACGGTTTGCGGTTGGTGTCTGAGGCGAACACTTCGGATCATTGGGCAGTAAAACATAGACGGGTGAAGAAAGTCAAGGAGACTGTAGAAAGCTTTCTGCCCAAGGTGGAATTGAGCTTGCCTGTGCGGGTGACATTAACCCGATATGGACGCAAGTTGCTAGATGAGCACGACAACTTGCCCCATGCGTTCAAACAAGTTGTGGACTCAATAGCGGCTTGGGTTGGCTATGCCGATGATAACCCAGGCTATGAATGGATATACCTGCAAAGTGCGGGTAAACGTAAGGGATGCGATATTCTAATAGAGGAGGTTTAGAGATGACGCGGGAAGAATTTTACTTGCTGACTTCAGACGATGCGTTTGAAATGCTTGATGATCTTGAAAAGGAAAAGTTTAGTTTAGAACGAATACTAAAAATTGCTAGCTCGGGAGCAGAAACGAGAGAACGTCATATAGAGGAACTCAACAAAAAGATTAAGGTTCTCGAAAAGGCCAACGATTGTACTTGCCAATCTAATAAACAGTTGAACGAAGAAAACAAAAGGCTGAAAGATCTTATTAGCCCAGTTGCTCATTTGGACCGCGTCGTATTTCCTGATCGGCAATCCATGATGGATGCCATGCAACAAACAGCCAAGGAATTGGAAGAAGCCCGTATGGATCTTTTGGCTAAAGATGATGAGCTAGTTTCCACAAGGATTGATCTGGCAGAGGCGAAAAAAGCCAAAGATAATTTGTTTAAAGAAGTCCATCGGCATTGTGAAATTAAAGATCAAATGGAAGAGGATTTGGGCCTGTTGAAAGATGTGGTCAAGCTACTTGTAAAGGAGTGGAAAAGCCGTGAGTAAGGAAAAGGAAATTGAGGAACTAAAGCAACAGATCGAAGAGCTTAGGCAACGGACAGCATACTATGAAAATAGGGCGGCTGAATTGCGATGGGAGATTGAAGATCTAGAGTGCAAGTATTGGGATCTAGAGGATCTTACAAAGGAGCCTGATAATGTCACAGTGGATAGAGATTGAATTCATTCCAGAAGAATTCGAGGGGTTGGTATGGGTAGCGACTCTGTCAAGTGCTGAGCCTATTCTGTGTGAAACGTGGGTTGGCTCGAAAAATAAAAAAAGACATTTTGATCGGTACGCACTTCAACAGGTTTATTGTGGCTTTTTGGATGATGTGACTCATTTCCATGAAATGATTACGCCAAGACCTTTGGGAAAATAGGAGAGATTAGCCATGATAGTTATTGATGGTTTCTGCGATTGGTTTTTTGCTGTAGCTATAGGATTGTTTGCTATTGTGGGCATTTTATCTAGTATTTCGTTTGTAGTTGATTCGCCGGATACAAGAGGCATTAAATAAAAAGGAATAGCTTATGTTCGCTAGTGGATTGTTTGGGCAGTATATCCCGCATGTAAGGACGCGAAAGAGAAAGAAAAAAACTGTGCGGACTCAGTATCGACGGGAGCCGTGGGAGGATGCCACGGAACCTGTTCTATACCATCCTGGGGTTTCTTTGTTCTCAGGAACAGGACCAGCGAAGGTTAAACCGGGACCGGATAAGGTAGCGGTTCTAGCCGCACGACATGCGAACAAAGAAGCCCTTTGGAATCCTGACGATGTGCCTGGGGATGTGCCTATCCCGCCAATTGACCATGCTTTCAATCAGATGCTTTTGCATCATTTTATTTCAGGGGTTGAGGAAATTCACGCGACGAAATGGCGTGCTCATCCTTGGGATAAGGACATCAAAAAGCATGTGCATTTAGGCTATTTTCGGTATCAGGAAGAAGCGGTTTTAGCCGTGGTTAAATGGCGGAAACGCAAACAATTAGAGAATGGAGAAGAAGAAATTGAGAATGATAATTGGTAGCGAACTAACACATATTAGGATATGCACATATGAGAAACCTTGGATTAATTGGCCGTCTGTTGGGAATCAACCAGACTGCTACTCCGAATAGCCGATTGGATAGGGTGATCGCTCAGACCCAAAGCGGGTTTAGCCGTGACCCTGACCCTATGCGACAGCTACAGCAGTCGTTGCCGTTTGCTGATGAGGTTGGGGCCGCTATTCCCGCTCCGAACGGGCTTACGCTGTTCTCGACGCGGTTGGCGAATCCCGACATCGCTGCCCCGTTTAATGTGTGGGTTCAGTTTACATCGACGTGGACGCACAGGGCTTATTTTGAGGAAAACGCCCAAGCCCTTGGGCAGGAGCGGAAAGAGATCAAAGGTTCTTTATATGTTGAGTTTATCGACGGTGCGATGGTCCGGTATGACAATGTTCCTGCGATGGATTGGCAAGACTTTTTTTCCGCCCCATCGCACGGTAAGTATCTCTATAATTTTGTGATTCGCAATCCAAAGCCGTGGTCAAAACCTTATGCTCTCCTGCGGGAAGCAACTCGGCCTGTTACGAAAGAATTGCTGGATAAATACGGGTAATACGGCTTACGCTTACTTCAAGCATAAGTCATTCTACATATGTAAAGGTGCTTATATGGCTGGTAAGAAATCGACTGCGAAGACTGCGACCAAAGAGAAGCCCAAGGCGGCCTCGACTGAGAAAAAGAAAGTAGGCCGACCGAAGAAATCCTAATCCATCTAGGCTATCAGTTGAGTAAAATTGACTGGTAGCCTTTATCCATTTCTGGAAACCAAATGCAAATTATCAACGGAGACTGCCGGGACGCTATGCGGGAGATGGACGCCAATTCCATTTCGTCGATTGTGACCGATCCACCTTACGGGCTAAAGTTCATGGGGAAGGGCTGGGATCATTCGGTGCCTGGGGTTGAGTTTTGGCAAGAAGCTTTGCGAGTGGCGAAACCCGGTTGTCATTTATTGGCGTTTGGCGGAACCCGTACTTTCCATCGGTTGATGGTGGCTATTGAGGATGCTGGGTGGGAAATTAGGGATTGTTTGTCTTGGGTATATGGAAGCGGGTTTCCAAAAAGTCATGATATAAGCAAGGCTATTGATAAAGAAGCGGGGGCAGAAAGAAAGAAGCGATGGAAGTCAGTTACAAAGAATAGCAGCGTCGGAACATTGGAGCCAAGACCTTGGCTTGATAAAGCACGCGAAGACGGAGGGATTTTGGTCGATGGCGAAGAACCCGTAACTGACGCCGCCAAACAGTGGCAAGGTTATGGGACTGCCTTAAAGCCAAGCTTTGAACCAATCATCCTTGCTCGAAAGCCATTAACCGGAACCGTTGCGGGGAATGTTCTGGAATGGGGAACGGGTGGGTTGAATATCGATGGGAGTAGGGTTGAACTTGACGATGATGCAAAATCAAAACTAGGAAAAGCGAAACAAAGAACAAATAAACCTGCGGGTACTCTGCATCACAATTACGACTCCAATGAAAGTAGAATTACTTTAAGCAAGGAAATTGATACTTTTAAGGAAAATGGCCGATGGCCTGCTAACTTCATTCACGATGGCAGCGAAGAGGTAACGGACTTGCTTGGCAATGCGGCGAGGTTCTTTTATTGTGCCAAAGCAAGCCCTTCAGAACGCGGTGAACTAAATAACCATCCAACAGTAAAGCCGCTTGCGTTGATGCGTTATTTAATCAAGCTTGTAACGCCCCCAAGCGGAATCGTCTTGGACCCATTCGCGGGCAGTGGATCAACTTTAGTGGCCGCTTCCCAATTGGGATTTGATGCCATCGGAGTCGAACTGGAGAAAGTCCATTGCGAAATCATTGAACGTCGATTGAAGGAATTACGAGGCGTTTTTGCGGAATAACATATCAATAAAATGCCATATCTTTACTTGGAGGGTGTCCGGTGGGCAAACCGTCGAATACTGGAGACAATATGAAAATCAAAGATCGGATCAAAGAATTCAAGCGGGTCAAATCGTCTGAGCTTGCAGCAAATCCACTGAACTGGCGGACCCATCCCGACCATCAGCGAAAAGCATTCCGTGGGATTCTAGATGAAATTGGCATTGCTGGGGCTGTAGTGGCTTACCAGACTTCCCAAGGGTTAAGACTGATCGATGGTCATCTTAGGAAGGAGGAATACGGGAAAGATACTCCTATTCCTGTTCTGATTCTGGATGTCACCGAAGAGGAGGCGAATAAGCTACTGGCTACGTTCGATCCTATCTCGGATATGGCTGGGATGAACAACGAAGCTTTGAATAGTCTGCTCGAATCGGTGGCGTTCAATAGCGACGATGTGAACCTTCTTTTGGATAGTCTCAAGAAGACGGAATTGCCGTTAGAAGCCCAAGAGTCTAGTACGGAAGAGGTGGACGTAGACGGGTTTGATATGGAACATAAATGCCCCCGATGTGGATTTGAATTCAATGAATAAGCCAGACTGTGCTTGGATGCTTTCAGACCTTGATTCTATTCCCAAGAATGGGGTCAAGGTTATGTCTACTTTCGCTTGTGGTGGCGGTTCTTCGATGGGCTATAAGCGGGCCGGTTGTGAGATTGTCGCAGCCAACGATATAGACCCGGAAATGGCTTTCCACTACAAGCGGAACTTGAATCCTCCACTGTATTATTTATGTCCTATCGGTGAACTGGCTAATCAGAACCTTGCCCCTAGTTTATTTCAGCTAGACATCTTGGATGGTTCACCTCCTTGCAGCACTTTTAGCATGGCAGGAAGCCGGGAAGATTCGTGGGGCAAAGATAAGCATTTCCGAGAAGGGCAAGCCAAGCAAGTTCTAAGCGATTTATTCTTTGACTATCTTGACCTAGTTGAAAAGCTACGTCCCAAGGTGGCTATTGCTGAGAACGTCAAGGGGATGATTTTAGGGAATGCTAAAGGCTATACCAAGCTAGTCATGCAACGATTCAAAGATATCGGGTATCGTCCTCAGTTGTTTCTTGTGAACGCGGCTGATTGCGGAGTTCCGCAACGTCGGGAACGGGTTTTCTTCTGTGCTTTGCGTGATGACATTAAAGCCCCTGAATTGATCCTAAAGCCGAAGCATCGGTGGATAAGTGCAGGTGAAGCTACGGCAGATTTGCAAACTTTGACCAAAGAAGAAATGGCTGATTCGTCAATGACCGCACAAGAAACGACTCTTTGGAGAATGACTAGGAAAGGTGATTCTTTTCAAAACGCATGCAAAAAACTTACTGGCAAATCTTCTTGTTTTTCTAGAGTTCGTGCAGATGATAAGTTGCCTGTATCTACCTTAACTGCTAACGATAACGACATGAAACATTGGAACGAAGAGAGACGATTGACGTTTCGGGAATGGAAGCGGCTGGGATCATTTCCGGATGATTATTTTGCAAAGACTGACAAGATTGGTAAATACATGATTGGGATGAGTGTTCCACCCAAGATGACAGAGCAGGTGGCCAAAGCCGTTATAGAACAATGGCTTTCTTAAATAGGGGTTTGTATGGGTACGCCAGTTGTATTTGGTGAAGACTACATTATGGAGCGGATTTATAGCGATATTCGAGCGGGGTTATCTCTGGAATGTGCTGCCCAACGGGCTGGGGTAGTTCCTGCGACCCTACAGAATTGGATTCGACGGGGGAAGCGAGGCGATGAACTATACGTTACTTTTTATCAAGAATCCCGCAAGGCTTTAGCAGACGCACAAGCTTTGTACGTGGCTCGAATCAACCTCGCTTCCAAAGATGATTGGAAAGCGGCTGCGTGGATGCTCGAAAGAATGTGGCCTGAGACGTACGGCGATAATAAAAAGGAATTACGAGAGGCCCTTAAACTGTTAAAGCAACTTCAACGTGAAAATATCAAAACTCCTATCGCAAGCCAAGAGGCTCTCCCTGCTCCAAAACCAGATGATTCCAGCGGAGAATCTACAATCAAGCTGGAAGCCATTTCCGGGGGCACAGACGCAAGCCCTCAATTGCCCGGCAGATGAGCTTTTCTACGGTGGTTCTGCTGGCTCTTCCAAAACTGCTTTGGTGGTCGGTGCCTCTCTCACACGTCATCAACGGAGCTTGATTCTTCGGCGTGAGTCTACGCACTTATCTGAAGTTGTAGAACAGCTAAAACGCTTCGCTCCAGAGAATAGCCATTGGCGTTCCATCGGTGCTTATGGTGGTTCGATGACGACCGCCGATAGCCGGGTCATTGAATGCAAGGGGTGTAAAGATGAGTCTGATAAAGAAGATTTCAAAGGTCGTCCGCACGACCTCAAAGCCTTCGACGAACTAGCCGACTTTTTAGAATCACAGTATCTTTTTATCAATGGATGGAATCGTTCCAGCGATCCTTATCAACGCTGCCGGGTTATTGGGACCGGGAATCCACCGACACGCGGTTCGGGGGATTGGGTGGTGCGACGGTGGGCCGCTTGGGTTGATCCTACGCGGGGCAAGATAGCTGCACCAGGTGAACTGAAATGGTTTTCCACTATCGAAGGGAAGGAGCGTGAATTTGAGAACGGTAATCCCTTCGAGTGGAAAGGCTACACAATTCGTCCACAAAGCCGGACATTCATTCCCGGTAAATTGCGTGATAATCCCATCTTGATGGCTACTGACTATGCGAGCCGCTTGGCAAGCTTACCAGATGCCTTGCGTCGTGCGTATATGGACGGCGACTTTGGAGTATGTCTAGTGGATGACCCTTGGCAGGTCATCCCTTCCCAATGGGTAACGGCTGCTCAAAATCGTTGGACGGAGAAGCGACCGGATATACCCCTAAGCGGAGCCGGATTTGATATTGCCTACGGTGGTAGCGATAGCACGGCATTAGTGTTCCGCCACGGCAACTGGATTAGTAATATCCACATGTGGAAGGGCGAGGATACGGATTCAGGTGAAAAGGCAGCCCAACTTACATTGCCTCTTTTGTTGGGTAGCCAAGCTCCTGTCAATATCGATGTGATCGGTTATGGTTCGGCGGCTTATGAAGCCCTCAAGCGAAAGAACGTCAACGTCAAACCGATCAACTTCGGAGCCTCGGCGAACAATCAATCGGATCGTAGAAACGTATTGGCATTCTCTAATATGAGAGCGTTGTGCTATTGGTGTCTGCGGGATATGTTAGACCCGGATCTGGGGGAGAATCTGGCTCTACCTCCAGACCCGGAACTATTCGCGGAACTGGTTGCTCCTCGGTTTGAATTGCGAGGGGGAAGGCTGTATATTAGGCCGAAAGATGAGATCAAAGAAGCCTTGGGACGTTCACCCGACAGAGCGGACGCTGTGGCATTGGCTTGCTATAGTCCGCCGAAAGTGCCGTTTGCGGTGTTGAATATGTAGAAAGATTATTTTTAAATAATTTAAAAGATTATGTTGACAACCAAGGGGAAGGGGCTTATATTAGTAGTATAGAAATGAACGAACGGTAAACAAAAAGGAACTTAAGATGAAGACGATCGTAAACCTCACCCCTCACGCACTGAATATCCATTCTCATGGCACGGTACTCACCGTACCACCAAGCGGAATGGTGGCGAGAGTATCTCAGGCATCCGAACTACACTCTGGGTTCACCAAGATTCTTGGAATCGAGGTGAGTAAAGTAAAATATGGCAATCTAGTCGGGCTACCCGATGTCATCGACCCTGACACAGCATACGTAGTATCTGGCATGGTACTGGATTGCCTGGCCAGGCAATATGACGGCCAGGAATACAATTTATTCTTTAAGCCCGGAGATGCGGTCCGGGACGAAAATGGAGTAATTGTTGGATGTAGGGGTCTGGCATACTAGCCAGACCGTTAGACTGTTTGAGCCAGAGATACGCTTCTAGCTCAAACAGATAAATTTATTTTAAAAAACTTCTCAAGATTCAGTTGACGTACGGTATTTAATCCCTATATTGATAGTACAGGGCTGGTTAATCAAAAGGAGTGTTTAAGATGGAAATCAAAGACAATGGAATCAAGCCAATGTATCTTAAGGAAATCCAAAAGTATGTGGCAAAGTTGGCCCCGCTTTCGGAGCAAGAGGCGAAAGATTTGGACTACAGGATTTACAAAGACTTTTTTCGGATGCGACCTCCATACAAAGATTTTCTTGCGGGTGCGGTTGCCCGATGCGGCAAAGGATTGCCAACTTTCTGGCTTGAATCGCATTGTCGGTACGTTGTCCGGTTGGCGGAGTTGATCGGCTGTAGATGATCGACTCGAAAGCCCAGGGGATTAACCTGGGCTTTATTTTGAAAAATCTTTTAAAATTTAGTTGACGACTGTTGGTTTATTCTTTATATTGATAGTACAGAGTTGGTTGGTTAATCAAAAAGGAGCTTTATCATGGCTGACGCAATTTGTACGATTGACATCTCGGACGTGGCCAAAGCGGGTTCGGTTTCCGAAGCCATATTGGCTTGGGCCAAAGAATCCGACTCGGTGGCTTCCGGTGTGGTTGGCTCTTCATTTTCCACGTCCGGTCCTGGCAATGGCTGGACAATCGAACACACTCCCAGCAATTACGCAGTTCGTGCCCTCTCTGAGGGGGCGACCGCTTATGTCAATGAGGTGAATGGCCGTGTGTTGGAGTCCTTCCACCCAACCGAGGTGGACGACGAAGAGAGGGAGATCATGACCGACTGCCAAGGTTGCGAGTATGTGCAGGGCGAGTGGTCAGAGCTTTCGATGGTTCGTCTGGAGTGTCCAGACGAAGAGGATGCGATTGCCAATCCGGCGGCATTCGCCCAAATGCTTCAGGGCGTGATTGACTATCATGCACCATGTAGCGATCTGGCTGCATGGAAGAAATTGGCAATCGCCATTATGGAGTGTGCCGACCAGATCGCGGATCTGGTCGAAGAGATGGACTAGATCCTAGCGTTTAGCTAGGATCAATTGGAAATCTTGGTATCCCCTATCCTGTGCTAATATGGCATGGGATAGGGGATTTTTTGTTTTTGAAAAGGAGTGTTATGAACGTAAATGTATGGCATCCGATGAGCGAAAAGCCGGATATGGTCCGAGATTTTACCGTGCTTTTCCGGTTAAAGTTCTGCTCAAAAATTAAGGTAGTATCGCAGGAATCGTGGTCTCCGCGTCTATATCCTGAGCGAAATTGGGATCAAATATGGGGCGAGTGCGTGAGTCTAGAGCATGATAGCAACGTGGGCGTAATGTGGGCCTATTCCGATGACCTGAAGGCGATAGCCGAAGAGAGGATGGGTGAAAAATGCTAGGCGATGTTGACATTATTGCGGCTGGCTTGGCCAAGCTAGACGAACTAGACGCCAAGGGGCAAAATGAGTCGAATGAAGCGGATGCGATCCGCGATTCTTTGGACGCTCCTTGGCACAGATTGTCTAGGGAGGAGCAAGAGTTTTTTAGAAAAATACAGATAAAAAATGAGCAAGAGTGTTGACGAATTACGAAAAGTAAAGGAGCTTAGGCTATGAACCCTTTCAACCTAACGGATAGGCAGTTTCAAATCTTCAATTCCTGGCGTGATTTCGGATATGGGATTATGTTTAGCTTGGAGAAAGCCAGAGACAATGACGGCCCATCCTGTTGGGAAGGAGTCAGCTCGGACTACGCAGAGAGGATTCTTCGGAGCAGAGAAAACTATCAGAAGTATTTTGGTTATCACGAATGGCAATCATTTAGGGTTGAATTAACGGAAATAGTATAGGAGTCAAAAGGATGAAAGATTTTTTTGTGATCGAAGGTGTTGACGGATCAGGAAAAACCACGCTGGCCAAGCGGTTAGCGTCGTGGCTATCCAGTCAGGGAATTCCCAATGAATTGGTGCATAACCCAAGCTCTACCCAACTCGGATTGGAGATTGGAGACCGGCTCAAAAACTTTAATCGGCATTCTGATCTGGTCAAAGCTAGTCTGTTTATGGCCGCTCATTTCGAGCTACTAGACCAATACATTCTGCCTGCATTGGCTAAGGGCAAAATAGTGATATGTGATCGGTATTTGCCGAGCACATTGATATATCAATTTGATGCCATGATACTCAACAAAACACTACCTATCTGGATGCTGGATTGTTGCGACGCTTTGTGCATTGCAACTACCAAAATGCCAAGACCAGAAGCCTATTTCATCCTAAAATGTCGATGGGATGCAATCGCCGGACGCAGGCCAATCCAAGCGATGGATAATCTGGAATATGACGTCGAGAATATGACTCGAATCGCTAATGCGTACTATAACATTAGCACACTTACTGGTTCAAAAGTGTATTCTCTGGATGCCACGGCAACGCCGGATGAAGTGTTTGAGGACGCGAAAAATCGGTTGCGTCTGTTGGTCGGGAGTCGGTAAATAGGGATTAGACTGCCCATGGTAGAGGATACTTTGGGCAGTCGTTTTTAGGGGATAAAAATGAAAGAGCAGATTTTACCTGTTGCCTTGCGTGATAATGAGATTACTGAAGCAGACGTGGAAACTATGCTGAAAATTGCTCTGGACAAAGACACTCCTTTGGGAAGAATCAAAAGAACACCAAAGAGAATACCGGAATCGCTTTGTGTTCCTCCTGACATTATCAACGATTCATCCAATCCACAATCAAACTATTCATCAACAAAAATTGCGGATAAAAAAGGAGTGTGCTAAAATGATGTCTTTTTTCCCAGGCTAGGCAGAATGTTTCGTTATTAAATAAGGTATTTGCAGGGGAGCACAATGAAATTACGGGACGTAAAGACGAAACCGGAGCATGATGGTTTTTTGATTGTTTTCTATAAAAATGGCGGCTATCAAGATTTCGACTACGACTTTTTAGATAAATCATGGTGGGAGTATAACTATGCAAACGACGTGGAAGCCAAGGGATGGTTGTATCTAGATGAGATTTGCAAGCATATTCAGGAGGTGGCAGAATGAGCCTAGTAAACGATTTGGATGTGTTTCGGTTCTGTGCGTCTGCTGTGGAGTACGCAAAGTTGATGGATCATAATTGGGATAAGCCCATGATAGATTACCTCGAAAATGCGATGGCCAATAACCTAGAGCGGCTAACAAACGAGGATTATGTCAAGGCCATTCAATTCAAAAAAGATGTCAAAAACTTGGTGGCCAAGCTTACTCCGAATTAGATGACTCGCTAGTCAGTTAATTGCTTAGGCTTGGCTAATAAACCAGTTAGTTGAGCCTAAGTAAAATGGATTTGTAGTAATACTTTTCAGGAATTCGTAATACCAGAATATGCAGACTGAACCAACAGGAGAAGAAAGTATGGGAAGATGGAAAAATCCGCCTAAAAGCTCTTTGGTTTGTCGTGATCTAAGATGCCGTTGTGCGGTCCACCAATGGGAGGACATGAAAATGGCAAAAGGGGCCGTGCGGAGAATGTGCACGGGTAGACGGGGTTGCAAACTGTGCGGATTGGTGCAGATACGCCAGTCTAATTTGGTCTCTAGCGGTTCTTGGTTGCGTTGGGGTTATTTGCATCCAGACGACTTGCATAAAGATCTTGCAGACATTTCTTATCTGTGGGAATGTGCAGACTGAACTAAACCGTTTAGTTTAGTAACGTGTTGTGACGTAAGACGTTGCATATATGGTAGTTATGGAAACAGAGGTATTTCAGTGCTATCTTAGAATGCAAAGGAGATTGTTAGAATGATAGAGGAGAATCAATCAAATAAGGAAGACCAGTGCCCTTATTGCAAAAAAGTGATCACGTACAAATACGTTCCTTCTTTTTTCATCGGGAAGGAGAATTTTCGGGTAGGTGACTATTGGACTGCTGAGTGTCCATGTTCGGCATCGGCCGTCGGTAAGACAATAGAAGAGGCGGCTGAGGCATGGCTAAATAACGAAGATGTGATTGCCATTGCTAAAGCAGATGAACCCGTACCCGATGTCAAGAATTGCCCTTTCTGCGATTCGGGAATGTATGTCGAAGACTACCCTTGGATACATGGAATCTGGGAGGATGAAGTCATGCACTTCGAAATCAGCTGTCCTAACTGTGGTGCTACCATTAGAGGGGATACTAGCGAACAGGTTGTTAGTGATTGGAACCGTAGAGATGGAGTGAAGAATGATTGACAGTCAAGAAGGATTTGAAGCGTATTGCTCCACGCTCCGGCTATGCCCCTATTGCAAGCGGAAGCCGAGGGTAGTTGTGTCGAAGAAAACCAGAGTATGTGCTGATCAGAGTGATACCGATACTATTACTGATATTGATTGCGAGACATGCGGGATGGACTTGATCGAAGGAAATAAGGTAAGCCATTCCAGCGAGTGTTTCGCGGCTGCTCAGTGGGATTTATATACGGTCTGTGTTTGGGCTAAAATCAATAGAGATAAGATACTTGAAGAGCAAAGCAATGAGTAAGATTCAATTCAAATGTTTAGGTTGCGTCTATTCCCCCGATACTTGGATCGACTACATCCGATGTGCGGGGTGTGGGTTCGCCGTGAGCAATAAAAAAAAGGAGTGAAAAATGCGTGACCATCTACCGAATGAAAAATGTCCAATATGCGAGGCAGACATGTCATGGGGTGTCGAAGGGTACATCGGCAACAAAGGAACCGAATTGATGCGTCGGTATAGCTATGTTTGCTGGAAATGCGGATTTAAGATTGAGGCCGATACTGAGGCGGATCTAGAAGCCAAACTGGATAAAATGAGGAAAAAACATGAGTGACAAAAAAAATAACAGCTTAACCAAGCGGCTGTACCAACAGCGTGACAAGATCAGTCGGATATTGGAGCGGGTGCGTACGTTGTCCGAATGTGATGACCTAGCCTCGGTGATAGATGAGGCTGCATCGGCAGGCTATACGCGTGAGACTCCAGACGTACAGGAAATCTTGGGCGATGCTATCGCTAGTCTGGAGTCTCTATTGGATTGGATCGACTGCGTATTTCATCGGATGGATTGACCAAGGAGAATTGATATGGCGGGAGAATTAGACTTGTTGGAAATTTTGAAAGAAGATGCCAAAAAGAACGATGTCATGACACTGGATAGATTGCTTGGGCAAGCTGGATACCGGCTGGAGACCGCCTGGATACGCGATGACTATTACAATGATATAGTCAATATATTGGATAGCCTAAAAAAGCACGGATGGATAGCGATTGGCAGACCACTGGTGATGGGCAGATGTTCGGTGGCTCTGGTGGGCAGGCTTGTTCCGAAGGAGAAACAATGATAGATAAGCTTACGTCAGAAGATCTGCAAGGGCTTGGCAGGATGATCGATACAGTTTGGGTCGGTGAATCAAGCTGGGAACATTATTACGACACTGTGAACATCATGGGGCGTGGCGGCTGGACCTTGATTACTAGCCCTGTTCAGATCCAAGATACCATCGTAGCTTTGCTAATCCGACCTCAGAAAGATGAGGATGTGTGACTATTTGTTAAATTCTTTAAAAGATATGTTGACGCCATGAGGCTGGTCCCTTATATTGATTACACAGGGCTGATGAACGGTGACTAACTAAAAGGAATTCTGAAATGAACGCTATCAATGTCAAGTCCGAATGCGAAGTGGTTTACTATGGTTCGGTTTGCGATCAATGCTACTACGCTGTGCGGATTATCGGACGAACTGCCCACATTCAGAACATTCACATCGACGACAATTTCGACTGGACATTCGAGACCGTCTATAAGACCAGCAAAGAATCCCTGGTTGCTCCTATGGTCGAATTCTTGAATGGGAACCTCAATCAAGAGCGGATGAATTCGGTAGTCGAAGATCACCTGAAATCTACCTTTGATTGGTTCATGGTCAAGGTAAACGAAGATCGACGCAAGCAAGAGCGGGAAGAGATGTTGAAGAAGTTTTTTGGTCGATAACACATTCTAACGGGTGCCATCACATCGGTGGCATCCTACCTTTCAAATGGAGTTTTGAATATGACCTTTTCAGATTACTTAGCCAAAGTCACAGAGTATCTGATTTCTCTTCGCGGTCCCAACTTTCAGTTCCCAGATTGGTTTGAAACCGATGTAGAGACATACTATATGTCTGGTTTGATCGTGGAGCGAGCCGCCGTTCGTATTCTAGTTGACATGGAATAACATTAAATCAAAAGGAGTTTTGAATATGCGAATTGAAGTGAACATTCCTAACCCTAGTTTTCAGTGCAAACGGCCAATCTCCTCGCCTGAGCTTACCATCCTTTGCGAGATGGTTCAGGATCAACTAGACGAATTGTTCCCGGATTACGCTTTCAGCGTTCGTATAGCGAACTATTTGACACTTCCTCGGTTTATCACGCCATTTACAGAATACACCAGAGAGCAGCTACTATCGCTGTACTGTGAATGCCTAAGTGAGTGGATGCAATTAGTAAGCTAGGAACCATATAGCCTCTAGATCGATTCTGGAGGCTTTCTTTATTGGAGGTGAATAGGATGGCAAGAGTATTGGTAATGCAAGCAACCGCGTTTGAGACTCTGCTCAATCGTGGTTTGTTTGGTCGGATAGGATGGCAGATTTCGGTGGACATGCCCAAGGACAAAGAATTTCCCCAGATGACCATATGGGACATCGACAAGTGCATATTAGAGGATCAGCCCGTAACGCCGGAATATCTTGGGGAACTGGTGTCCTGGGCCTATCGAAGCGATATAGCGGAAATGATCGGCTACAGGAAGCTCGAATTGATGGTACGAGGATTGATTGCAGAATCGCAGATCGGTAGGCAAAGGAGCAAGGCAAATGTCTGATTGTGGCGGTAAATGCCATGTGGAAAATACCTGTTGAACAGGTATTTATCCCTACAGACTAGTGGTTGCCATAATGTAGTAAATGGAATGATTCGCTTATTTCATGGCACAAAAGAGTTAATTATCACCTAGTTAACTATCACTTCCTTGGCGTGTGATAATTACAGTTATTAATTAACTTTATACACTAGTTATCGTCGTATAAATAAGCGAATGTTGGTGCTTGCAAAATAGTTTGCAAAAATTGGCTTGTTTTGCCCTCAGATTTCGCATGATTTCTGGGGGCATTTTCGTCTTGGTCTCAGCAAACTTCCCAGGGGCAGAGTGTGTTCGCGTGCTTAGTAATAATTATGATTTATATTATTAGTAACTATTAAGTAAGGAAAAGGAGCAAGGGAAATGGAAATGAACGAGATGGAAACGAAGTGGGTGCATATCGTCAGCGAGCTATTGCACGAGGCAGCGTTTAAGGTTTACCGGATAAGCAGGACTTACACCGGAATCCAAATCTATATCTCCCATCAGTTCTGGATAAACTTCCATAGGTTCGACGACCCGGCTAAGGCTTGGCTAGGCATTGCATTCCCTGGGAAGATAACCAGCGTCAATAGCGGTAGTCCTGTTGAAGATCTACGGGATTGGATATGGCGGGAGTCTTATCTATTGGTTAGGAAGTATATCGTGCTTCCCCATAGATTGGATCTAAGAATTCAGGTGGAGCTTAGGCGGGATAATATAGACCCCTTTCCACCCAAGATTGAACTGAGAATCGATGTCTACGGGACAACCTCTTCTAACCCAGAATGGGAGATGGTTTTTTACGATCAACAGTCGATAGCGATGGCTAGGGGTTATATCCTCGGCTACACTCCCGAAGAGGTATTCTGGGAGTATCTGTGCGAACAGAATGAGACACTTGATCGGGAAGTTAACCACGGGGAATTAACATGAATCACCTAGACCACTGCATTCGTTTCTGGGACGACCTGCAACGAACAGTAGTCGAGCATATGGATGCGTACATATGGCTGGACGGTCCGAGCGAGGACCAGGACGTTGGGCAGCATGTTGCCCTGCTAAAGTTCTGGAGCGGCTGCTATGGTCGTTTCCAGTGGCATATCAAGGCCAGCGGGGAATGGTGGCTGACGTTCCAATTTTTGACTAACGCAATGACCAAGATCTACAGCACAAAAATCAGCGGTATTGACTACGACTTTAGCGGGCTAGTCCCATTTATTTTGAGTCAAAAAAAAGCCATGAGAAATAGTAAAAGTTGAGAAGTCAGCTTCCCATTTTTTAGCGGTCGAAAACACGCCCATTTTGGTACCAAAAGCCAATTCTCAAAAATGAGAAAGTTTAGTTGGCTCTAACGGATGTTAGTATAATAGCCGTTTGAATAGAGGCAAAAGTGTAAAGTTAATTAATAACTGTAATTATCAGGCACTAAGGAAACCTGAATTAACTCGTGATAATTAACCCTTTATGAGAGATTCTCATATTCTCAATAATGAGAAAGTAGTATTAGTGCATATGTTAGAATTAGGATGATTTGGGGTGGGGTTTTGGGCAAGAGATTGAACACCTAAAAGGAGTAGATTAGATGAGCATTTCCAGGGGCAGATTTGTAGCGACGTTCTGCAGACCGGGCTGCAAATTCACAGGGGAAAGATGCGAATTTAGGGACAACAATTGGATTGTTTTTATAAACATCAGGGATCGGTCTAGGGTATTGCTGCTTAGTCCCGGAGATATTCACCCAGCATTCGATCGTTTTGAGGATGCCAAAGCTTGGGCTATCGCACGATTAGACGATCTAACAAGAGAGAGAATATGACTAACGAAGAGCAGGCTATATTCCGAAGCATATTGGAGTGTCCTTTCGATGATGCTCCTAAGCTGGTTTATGCAGACTGGCTAGAGGAGTGTGGGAGAACGATCGAGGCGGATAATGTGCGGAGACATTCGGCATATGCAAAGCCAGAGGATTACAGAAGCCCGGAGCGGCAAGAGGACAAGTTTAGATATAAGTGGTTTTATAAGCGTGCGTATCATGGCCCATTCAATTATCAGTTGAATTGCTATGAACAGTTTTTTGAGGAGAATTTTTTAGAGCTATTCCGATCAAACCCCATAACCAAGGTTTACATTTGGGGTAAGTGTAGGTGGAATAGCAGTTGTAAAACTTACTATATTTACTATCAGTTTGGGGAAAAGTTCTTTAACTTTGAACGGGATGAGTTTGAAGATGTTTATGAAGTATTTTCACAGCAGTTGGTGAACTACGGTAGATCTTTGGTGGGGCTATCCAAGCTATATGAGGACGCAGAATGAGCATCTCGAAGGGTAGGTATTTTGCCATGTTCGCCAAGCCAGGACATGGCTTTGACGGAAAAAAGACCAGCTACAAGATTGATTGTTGGCGAGTGTTTATGCATCGAAGAAGTGGTTTCGATTTGTATCTTTTAGAGGGTAGCGATGCGTTTGAAAGTTTTCCTACATTTGAACAGGCTAGAGTTTGGGCAGTGGATCGACTCAACGAATTGGTAGAACGGGAGCAAGCTAATGCAGGAATATAGGTTCGGGGAAAGCGGGTATACGATCTACATCACCTGGGATGGTAAGGGGTGGATAATCAACAGAGTGACCAACTTCGGGGCACTTATGGCGGGAGTAGGAGGTAAATTTCAGTCCCAATCCTTGGCTATTCAATTTGCTCGCAGGCACTACAAAATAATCAGAGATCTAACTATTCTTGGATACTGAAGCCACAATTACCCGCTGAACTCGAAGCGGGTATGATAGCAAATCTTCCACAAAATTAACTCGCAAAATATCAAAAGGGTAGGGATCAGATGTCAATTGAGGCATTACAGGACTACACGTTTATTTCCAAGTCCGCACGCTATGACAAATCAAAGCGACGACGGGAAACATGGGCGGAGTCTACGGACCGCGTTAAACAAATGCACCTCCGTAAATACCCGCATATGGCCGAAGAAATCGAGTGGGCTTTCCAGCAGGTCCTAGAGAAACGATGCCTCGGTTCTCAACGTGCTTTACAGTTCGGCGGTAAACCAATCGAGGATAAGAACGCACGTCTCTACAATTGCACTGCGAGCTATTGCGACCGTATCCGATTCTTTCAGGAAGCATTTTGGCTCTTGCTCTGCGGATGTGGTGTTGGCTTCTCGGTGCAACGACACCACATTGATAAACTGCCCAAGTTTTCCTACACTCCTGGTAAATTGGGGATTAAGGCACATGCTGTGGAGGATTCAATCGAGGGGTGGGCAGACGCTTTGGGTATTCTGCTGGCAACATACTTCCCAAGTGAAGAGTTTCCTGAATGGGCTGGCGATTATGTAGACTTTGATTATTCCGAGATTCGGCCGGAAGGGTCTGACCTTGCATCGGGAGTAGGTAAAGCCCCTGGGCCTGAACCGTTGCGGAAATCGTTGGATAAGATCCGGGCCTTGCTAGATAGCTTAGTGTCTAAGGGCCAAACAGAATTACGTCCTATCGATGCTTACGATGTGATGATGCACGCAAGCGATGCGGTTCTTTCCGGTGGTGTCCGCCGTAGTGCTACGCTATGCCTGTTCTCTGTTGATGATATGGAGATGGCTAGAGCCAAGACCGGGAACTGGCGGCAGGAGCAACCTCAACGCGGACGCAGTAACAATAGTGCTTTACTCATTCGAGGCGAGACTACCAAAGAGCAATTCGCGGCGTTGATGGAATTCGTTCAAGAATACGGAGAACCCGGCTTCATTTGGTCGGATAGCACGGAAGCCATTTACAACCCTTGCGTTGAAATCGGAATGCGGGCTATCAACGAAACTACGGGTGCATCTGGCTGGCAAGGATGCAACCTTTGCGAGATTAACGGAAAGATGATCCGTACCAAGATCGACTTCGTTAAGGCGGCGACGGCGGCGGCGATTATCGGGACGCTGCAAGCGGGGTATACTTCCTTCCCCTACTTGGGCAGGGACTCGGAAGAAATCTTTGAGCGGGAGGCGTTGTTAGGCGTTTCGATTACCGGAATTATGGATTCACCGGATATCATTTTCGATGCTGAATTGCAACGTGATATGGCTCAATTAGTTTTAGATGTGAATGCAGAAATAGCTGCCAAGATCGGAATCAAGCCTGCGGCTAGAGCAGCCTGTGTAAAACCTGCTGGCACGACTAGCTGCATTCTGGGGACCGCAAGCGGAATTCATTACCATCATGCAAAGCGGTATTTTCGACGACTGCAAGGGAACATCTTGGAGAACCCGCTACAGCACTACAAAAAGTTTAATCCTCTTGCGGTCGAAAAATCGGTTTGGTCTGCGAACGGAACCGATGAAATCATTACATTCTGTGTAGAGCCTCCAGAAGAAGCCGGAGTTAAGGACGATGCCGACGCGGTGACGTTTTTATCGAAAGTAAAATTCGTGCAAGAGAATTGGGTGGCAGGTGGGAAGCGGGAAGATGCTTGCGTGAAGTCGTGGCTATCCCACAACGTAAGCAATACTGTGATTGTCCAGAAGAATGAATGGCCCGCTATTGTTGACTATATCTACGATAATCGCCAAAGCTTTGCGGGTATCTCGTTTATGCCTGCTTCTGGGGATCTGGACTACCCACAAGCTCCTATGTGTGAGGTTCATAACGCTGCCGAAATCGCTGAGCTATACGGAGAGGGAAGTATGTTCGCAAGCGGGCTTATTGTCGATGGCCTGCGAGCATTCAACGACAACTTGTGGGTGGCCTGTGACGCGGTGAACGGGCTAGGACAACCGATTGTGGAACCTGAGAAGCCTAACAGGAATTGGGATTTAGAAACCCATAACGTCCACATGATTCAAGAGATGGCATACGAAGATTGGGAAGCTAAAGTTGATTGGATTCGTCGGGCTAAACAATTCGCTGAGCGGTATTTCGGCGGCGACATCAAAAAGATGTCCCATTGTTTGAAGGAGGTTCACAACTGGAAACTCTGGCAGGATCTTCAACGTGAGCACGTGCCAGTTGATTTCACCACAATGGTTGAGGATGCCGACGAAACGACTCTACAGCAGGAATGGGCCTGCTCTGGGGGTGCCTGCGAGTTGCGATAGGATCTAGGTTCCTGGGAGTGGCTTACGCTGCTCTCAGTAATTTTCTTTTTAAATTTCTTTAAAATAATCTTGACATCGAAAATTTTCGAGCTATATTATTAGTATGAATCGAACGCAGTGTTCGAGACAAAGTAATAAGTGAATGAGATTTCAGGAGAATTGACCATGACGACGACTAACATTCTGAACATCGCTGGTAAGACGATTCACGTGGACCGCAGTGGAGTAGGCCACGACTGGAAATTGTGCCGGGAATGTGACTGCCCGCTGGACACACAGGAGGAAATTGCGGCGGAGATCCTTGACGGCGGAGTCGAAGAGACCGAGGACTTTGTTGCGGGCAACGGATGTCACTATTGCTGGTAATGCAGAGTGACCGGAGCCGCCCACGCTCCGGGTAATGCACCCCTCGATGTGAGGGGCCGTCACAAGTCGGCTAAAAAAGGAGATTGGATATGGACGAGAGCCAAAAGGTGATTGAAAATCGCATACAAGCCGGTTGCGACATCGCTACCGGCAGGATGCAACCCGATGCGATGTCGTCAGGCACCCAAATTGTGGGTGCGAAACGAGATGTAAACGCATCGGGAAACGGAATCGAATGGTACCGCATGGTGTATCGCCATGGGTCATGGCAATACGTGTCGGCCGAGAGACTCCCCAGAGGTATCTACCTCGCAGCAGACAGAGACTGCGAGGTATCCGGGGAAGTGTTCCCCGGTGAAATCATCGCCCAGCACGACCGGCGGTCCCCGGTGGATACAGCATATTTGGCCTGCGACCCTGTGGCCAGCGGGCCAAAGGCCGGGAGGTGCCTCACGAGAATACTCGTGAGGAAGTTGAGGGAAGGCCAATTGGCCTTCACGCTACCTGATGGTAGCGTAGTCACCCTGAGCGACCCGCGGGCTTGAGCCTGTAGCAGAGTGACCGGAGCCGCCCACGCTCCGGGTAATGCACCTCCCCACTTCGGGGAGGCCGTCACAAGTCGGCTAAAAAGGAGATTGGATATGGGCATATTTAGCAAGCGAGATCACGCACCGGAGACGGACAACGAGATGCGTCTCCGAAAAGCAGTGAGATTAGCGGAGTCTGCCCACTGGGGGCAGAAGTACGGTTCACTGCCGTATCTCCACCACTGTCTGATGGTTTCTGCGGCTACGCCACCTTATGATGGGGACGACAGACTTCATGTCGTCATGAAATCTGCGGCAGTTCTCCACGATGTGATCGAGGATTCCTCGGTCACTCGTGAACAGATCGCCGAGGTATGCGGCACGGAGGTTGCCTCGCTGGTCTGGGAGTTGACTGCGAGGCCGGAAGAAAAAGACGACGCTTCACGAGACTTGGAGTTTACCCGATTGGCGGGAATGTCACTCCCCGCCAAAGTCATAAAATGTTACGATTTGGCATGCAATATGGCATGCTGCGTCGTGGATGGATCACCATACCTGACAGGCTACGTAGCGTCGTGGCCACGCTATGAGGCTGCATTAGCCGCGGCGTTGGCGATTCGCCCCGACGCATTGGAGTCCATCCTCTACAGCCTGCGGGTAGCGGGCGAGCCGGGCAAGTGGACCCCGGAGATGTTAAAAAGTCATAGTCCTTTTAAAGAGCCGTTCTGCGGCTTGTGGTACAGCCTAATAGGCAAGCTCATCCCAGCCTGATCTGTCAATCATCAGTCGTGGCCAACAGGGGCAATGCGGGTTCGACTCCCGCACACGACTATATTTTTTCAAAAAACCTAATGAGAACTATCATGATTTTGCCTTTCTCGGCTGGGATCACAGGTTATTGCGCTGAGAAGGGCGATACTCTTTCTTTAGAGCTTCGTTCTTTGAGGAATTTACGCACAGCGACTTTCGTCACCGGGGACCAAACCGTAATTAACACCATCAAGGCTGGCTTCTCGCCAATTCTTGAAGATTACTTGGGAGACAATCTGCCGGGCTTTGGTGACACATTTTGGGCTATGATGGAATATCCAATTCCTGTCGATGGTGAAGAACGCACCTTCGAGATAGCCAAAGGGGTGAAAATGATATTCTGTTGGATCCCGGCAGGCAAAGCAATGCTGGGCGAATCGGGAACGAAAAAAGAACATGAGTTTGAAAGTAACGGCTTTTGGATGGGTAAGTATGAAGTAACGCAAGCTCAATGGGAAGCGATCATGGGGAAGAACCCCAGTGAATTCAAAGGGGCCAATCTCCCCGTGGAGACAGTAAATTGGGAAGATTGTCAGGAGTTTATCAAGAAATGCAGTGTGTCGGGATTGAAGGTGCAACTGCCTCATGAAGATCAGTGGGAATATGCTTGTCGGGGTGGGAAAGGGAACAAGCAGGCATTTTACTGGGGCAATACGCTTAACGGGGACAAAGCCAATTGCGATGGAGAATATCCCTATGGGACCGACAAGAAAGGGGCATTTCTGGGAAGGACGACGGAAGTGGGCAGTTACGAGAAAGTAGCACCTCATCTTTG
>JBAGKO010215852.1:0-12864 GCA_037177275.1 Acacia concinna
TTTTCAGTTTTAACACTAGTTTTAAAATCCTCTTTCCAAATCAAAACTTTTGTAGCTTAACTTGATTGAATGCATTAATCTTTTGTTTGACCACTTGTTTTACAAAATCCTCGTGGGAACGATACTCTACTCACTACTTTATTACTTGCACGACTCGTGCCCTTGCGATGCGAATAGCCACACACTTCGTTCTTTATCTCACCCCAAGCATATTTATAAAATAGTGCAATAAACCCATCAGGCCTAGTGCTTTGGTGGCACCTAACTCAAATATAGCACACTCAATCTCTTGTTCAATAACTGACTTGGTAAGTAAACAATTTTTATCATCAGTAATTACCTTGTTTACATAGCCAAGTGCTTCCTCCATTTGTCCAGCCACGCTTGGAGAAAAGAGTTCCTCATAAAACCATACAAATAATCCATTAATCTGACCAGGCTCCTCCACCCACTCACATGCTTCTGTCTTCAACCGAAGCACTTTATTATGCAACCTTCTTTGGATCACAGTACTGTGAAAGAAACTAGTATTTCTATCACCACGTTTGATCCAATTAAGTCTTGCTTTTTGCCACCAAAACATTTCTTCACGGTCCCACGCTTCTTCAATGTTTTTTTAAAACCTGTTCATCTTCTACTGCCTTCTGTTCTATCCATCCCCCTTCATAACAAGCCTCCAACTTCCCTCACAGCTCTTCAATCACTTTTTTATTGGTAGGGAATGCTTTTTTGCTCCATTCAATCAGGATTTTTCTGCATCTATTTAGCCTTGTATTGAATTCTTCAATTTTATCTACCATATCACCCATTTCCTCCTTCCATCCATTCGCTATTATGTTTTTATAGTTCTCATGTTCCACCCACATAGCACTGAACTTAAACATTCTTGGAACCCTTTCTTCCTGATAGCAACAATCCACCACTAGCAAGTTATGATCTGAACCAATGGGTTCTGTGTGCAATACCTGGGCTTTATTAAACCCCATTTGAAACTCAGCATTCCCAAATCCTTTATCCAATCTTTCCTTTACATTACCACCTCCTACCCTCTTATTGCTCTAGGTGAATCTTGATCCCTTAAATTCAAGATCGATTAGTCCACAGTCATCTAATACTTTCTAAAAGTTCAGTATTTTCCTAATTGGGACAGGTCTTCCTCCTTCCTTTCCTGACAGTGCACCAACCTCATTGAAGTCTCCTACACAAAGCCACGATCCTTCTACACCTTTTGCCAGAGATCTCAACCTATTCCATACTGCTTCTCTATCAACATCTCTTGGCGCCCCATAGACAAAGGTAGCAAAGTTCGAAACACTCTCCACATTTGAGCTCATACTCACATGGATAAGATTTTTTGACTGAAACAGAAACATTATTTCAATTTCCTCCTTCCACCATAAAGCTAAACCTCCAGCCTTGCCTACAGGTTCCACATACTCCTCTTTTCCAAATCTGCAAGCTCTTCTAATTCTACTCAGCTTCTTTATAGCCATTCTTGTTTCCATCAAGAAAACAATTGAGGGTTTATATTTCCTATTACACTCCTTTAGATTTTTAATTGCCAAGGCAACCCCCAAACCTTAACAATTCCAGGATATCAGCTTCATGGCTCCATAGGGGCTGTTGCAAGCCAGCCTCCCATGCCTTCAGTATTCGTGACTTCTTCTCCCTTCCTTTCAGCTTCTCTTTCCCCACCTCTCACCATTATTGTTCTTCTTTTATAAATCTTGGCACCTCTTCTAGTTTTTGCTTTGATCTTCCTCAAACTTCCAGTAAATTTTTCAATAACATTTCCTTTCTCTACTTCCTCTATCTCTATCCTCCTCTTCTTTTTGACATCAACCACTAGCTCATCAGAAGGGTCCCTTTTTAACTTGAGGTTGCCAAGACTCACAATAACATTAATTACTCTTTTTTTCTCATAAAGAACCAGATCTTTCACATCATCTTCTTCCTCTCTTGGCAATTCTACACTGTAAGCAGCCTCACCTGCACTAAACTTTACTTCATCTTTATTTTCCATATTTTTAGGACCCTTTGATCCTGATGTCTTTCCCTCCCCTCCTTTTCTACTAATACTTCTGTAATCCCAACTTGATTATTTGCCCCAACTTCTTCAAGTACATCAGTAAGAAGATCCAGTTTCCTACATATATCATCTATTATATCAGCCTTCTCTGGTCCTTCTTCCTCATTCACATGCTCAACCTCCATCCTCTTCCTACTACCTTCTGTATATAGTTGAACAGTAAATATATCATTACTATTAATCTGTTCCACATTCTTCCTTCTTTTTTCTCCCTCCTTCTATTTTTTCCATTTAGAATTAAGTTCTCCCCACCCATCCTTCACCACTATCAGGGCCTCTTCCCATGTTCAGTTATGGTCCAACTACCATACCTTGGCATATTCAGGTCTCGAATTGACATTATTCTCTCCTGCAAGCACGATCGAAAGCCGTGACCAATCAATCCGCACTTGTAGCAGAGATCCTGAATTTTCTTAATATTTGATTGAAAGCCATGTCCGATCACCATTTGGTTTTGGAATCTAAAATCCTGACACCAATGGCCTTCTGAGATCTAATATCACCCTAACACACATATAGCTTCTTAATAATCTTTCTCTATGCTTCAGATCTTTAGCTATAACTATCTCTCCAATCTTTCTACCAATACTGGTTGCATTTTCCAGGACCATTACTTCAAGTGGCAATCCATGTAGTTGAATCCATACTGGACATTTGCTGAAATTGCAATCTTCTATTACCATAAATTTCTTCCACTCCAGTAGATTCAAAGATGACCATTAATCGACCATAGCCGACCGCGCAAGATTCGATTGAATTCATCCTCCTCATCGAACTTGAATATAAATGTGTTCTTAGCAACTGCAATCACATCCAGTCCGGAATGCAAATTCCACGCCTTATGTACTATTGATTCTACCGTCATTCTACTAATTTCTTTTTCTACTAGAATTTTCCCGATCATTACTTTCATCTATCCTTCCTCACTCCAGATTGAAGGTTCATCAAACACCTGTTCACCATTCTCTTTAGATGACTCCACCATGATGCTGATATGGCTTCGGTCACCGTCCTTCACCACCAAACACCTCTCTCCACCTTCGTTCACCACCCAAAACCTAACCTCCTTTCCCGCCTAAAAATTGTTACACTCAAACCTCACACTCTCACGTGTCTGCACAAAGAGAACCTCTCACTCCCACACGCCTAGCACAAGGAGAACTCTTAAGTTCCTTCATTGAATTAAAAATTACATCTACATTAGTTTAACGTAACAAAATTTTGGCATAGAGCCATAAATAAATAAAAAGCACAACAGAATAACAATTGTGTAACTGCATCAATCTAATTTCCAATATTTTGTGAAGCATTAAATAAATGTTCTCAATCTGCCACATATATATGGCAAAAAAAAAACTCCCATATATAAATGCAATTTAATGTATATGATTGTGATCTACTTATAAATACAAAGAAGCAATCAAAGAAGAAGTATACATGAAAATTAAAGATATCTAAGATCTTTATCTGAAAATCAAGCACCATGCACAAAATCACTTTTCTGCACTATTGATCATCATCAACCCTACTTCTTCTTTTGCTACTTCTTCTTACGGATACTATTGCTAATAGCAACAAGAATCAAGATGGACAACAAGAAGAAGAAGAAGGACCAGACATAAACGTATCATCGGTGTATATCCGCAACAATTTGCCATCAAACTTGCCGAGATTGTCTGTGGTGGGCTCATTCCAAGTAATGGAAGCTCTTATTGGCCCAGGAAAATCATTCAACTTCATGGCCAGAGCCAACCCAGAGTTTGGCATCTTGAAAATGGATAATAATCAATGTGCAAATATTGTGGCGTTTGATCCCAGAGTTGAACTTGGACGCCACGACATATTCTGGTCAGTCAAGAGCGACGGTGCTTATCATAGTTGGGATAGATCCAACTGGCAGAAGAGGGCTGCATGGCAACCAAGAAATTGTTGGCGGTAGCTTCTAAATTGTCATGCAACTTGGTGGACCTTCCAGCTTTTCCTAGTAATGTGCAAGTCTAATCAGCAGTAGCAAAACCTACAAATAAAAATTGATCTGATTCGTGCCCAAGGATATGTCCTTAAGAGCTATTCTGCAATTACCGGCAAAAGAAGTTGTGACATTCCCCAGGATTAAACGAATCCTTCCTATAAAAATAGGGTAAATAGAACTACGGAAAATAACATAACTCAGTAAGTATAAAATATGCTAGAGGATGAAGAGAGGAGCTAGATAATTTTTGAGAGCCAAGTGGGTGTATAGAACCTCTTATTCAAGCTCCTTATATAGCCTCATGCAACTTAACCATTGGACAACATATTAACCACCATAATATTGTCAATTTGGAACATTGGTGACTATTGAACGTTTTCAACATATGGTATTAAAATACATTTAACCTTATTCAAAGAATCAGTTTATTAATAAATAAAACAAGCCCAACGTCACTTTTTCATAATGATGCTAGCATTAAAAGCAATTTGAAAGAATTAGACAATTAGGATATGAATAAAGTTCCCAACATCATTTTTAATAATAATATCCAACAATAAGACATTAAAGTATATGCTCCTAATATTTGTTAAATATTTATTAGAGAACCATTTATTTATTTAATTAAATAAATAAATCTGAACTTTTAAAATAGTCTTTAATATATACACCAAGTCCACTTATAACCGCATTTAGGGGAAATTGTCGGGTTTTCATGTGGCTTAACATTGTGCGAGTTTACTCCTCCTCTTAGCTTGTTTAATAGTCCAAGATCTCTCATTATCTGGACTCCCATAATCCCAAACAATGTGGGACTTGTTCCTTATGACACACCCACTTATTATTTCCAACAAAAACCAATGCTAATAATCAATATATACATATATATATGTATTTTTTTTTTTGCCAGCATATATATATGTTTGTAGATATAGTTCAGTATGCATGTTTCTATCGCTTTTCTTTTGTAGTATTTGGAAGGTGTCGTTGTATGGTCAGTTGAAACTAAGTAAAAAAAAAAAAAGGAATTAATAATGAATTAATTCATTATTTCACGACGAGGACTTGCGTATAAATCCTCTACGACGCTCATACTTTGTTTGACAAATGGAAAAAACGGATTAATCCACCAAACACATGAAGAGAGTGAACTTGGTGAAACTTTGGTTGTGTTGTAAAATTTTTTTTGAAGGAAGACTTGTAAACAAAGGCACAATCATACAAATTATATATTCACTTCTTAAGTGGAGAAATGGCAAAGGAGGGATTATAAAATCTCAAGAAATAAATATAACTTGAAAAAAATTAGCAATGGACATGGTTGGCTATTGTGGCTTTGTTTAGGAATGAAAGAGTTTTCGTTTACTCACACAATAACCACAAGGAATCCTGTTCAATTTTCGTTTACTATTTACGTCTCCAAAATTACATTTTGCGCGGAAATTTAGCAAAACATATTTATTCATATACTAATTAAGATCAAGTTTGCTCTCATGAATAGTAATTATGGCTTTTGTGATGAATAATTATACACACACATGTTCATTAAGTGATTGTGTGTTATGATTAAGCGTTGTAATTTGCATTTGTTGAGATATATATATATATATATATATATATATATACTCCCTCTTAGCCACATTATAGGGCAAGTTAACTAATTAACGGGAAATAAGAAGCGGTAGTTAACTTATTTAATATTGTTGGCAATAGTTCCTGAAAAATCACTCAACTTGGTAGACCTTCTATCTTTTCCTAATTATGTACAAGTCCAATCAGTAGTAGCAATACATGTAAATAAAAAAAATTGATCTGAATTGTGCCCAAAGATACTGTCTTTAAGAGTTATTCAGCCACTACCGGTAAAAGAGTTGCGGCACTCCCTAGGATTAAACGAATCCTTCGTATAAAAATAGGTAAGCAGAACTACAGAAGATGATATAACTTAGAAAATACAAGAATATGTCAAGAGGAAGAAATGAGGAGCCCGAGAATTCAAGAGCTAAATTGTATGTCAAGAGCCTCATATTGAAACTCCTTTTATAGCAAATGAAAGAGACGTTGTGCAGCTGAAAATACAAGTTTTCAAAACATTAAAAGATGGAATAATGAATTTATAAGCATTGATTTATAATAATAATAATAAAATATTATGAAGAAGTTTCCAACGCATAACTAACGTTCATATTTCTCAAAACATAGTAAGAATGGCACCAAAATAATGAATAAGATGACGTATGTAATGATAGATGGAGCTGACTCGTTTTTATAGAACTAGGTATTACAACTTTTCAAGAATAAAGTTAACATGGGTAAAATTGTCAAATACTCATTTATGACCCTATAAGTGACTTATATTCTAAAACAAAATGTTTGGGTACAAATTACTTTTATATTGTGAAACTAAGTGATATATATATATATATATATGCAATTCAATGTATATCAGTGTGATCTACTTATAAAATTACCCCTGTTCATTTTTGTAAACAACTTTTTTCATGGTTATAAATTTATAATGTGCAAATGGAACTGGTGGTTAAGAATGTTAAAAATAATAAGTGTAAAAAATGTCATGTTTTTCTAAATAAACCCCATATTTATTAAAAATAATATAATAGAGAATAAGTAAAAAAAAAAAGAGAGAGAATATGAGTAATAAATGTTTAAACGAAAGAGGATTAATAGTTCATCAATATAAAGATACTCCTTTGGTCCTATATATCACTCTAATTTCTATTATAAGTCCATTTTGACCAAAAAATTTGTAAATTGGGCTCTTAATTATTGGCTTAACTAATCCTCCTTGGTATGTGATAATTAGCTAAATTAAAAGGATTTATAATAAGGACCAGAGTGGTATAGGGTACTCCAATATTTTTCACACAGACTAAGAAAAATATTAAATCTCATTATCGCTACCATAAAATTCAACAATTTTCCAACTCCGCTTCTATTTAATATTAAATGAAAATAAAGTCAACATACTAATAAATTGAGAGTAAAATTGTATATTTACATCAAAACTTTAATGAGGTGCTTTATAAATAGAAAAAAAAAATTTCTCTCTCTACCTTATATATAAGACTAGAGGAGTACATATTTATTAGGGATGGCATAAGAAAAATTAGTTTAAATTTTGAAAAAAAAAATTATATAAACCACACCCCCAATAGAGAAAAAGTTATTTATAAATAGGACCGAACATATCACGAAACAACAGCGAAGAAGTTTAAAACCTAATTAAGATCTTTTTCTGAAAATCAAGCACCATGCACAAAGCCACTTTCCTCCACTACTCATCATCAAACTTCCTTCTTCTTTTACTGCTTGTTCATACAGCAACTGCTAATAATAGCAACAAACAAAAAGATGAACAACAAGAAGAAGGACCAGACATAAACCTATCAATGGTGGATATCCGCAACGATCTGCCGACAGACTCGCCAACGTTGTACGTGTTGGGCACATTCCCCAATCAAA
Organism: Acacia concinna; assembly: GCA_037177275.1. Taxonomy (NCBI): domain Eukaryota; kingdom Viridiplantae; phylum Streptophyta; class Magnoliopsida; order Fabales; family Fabaceae; genus Acacia; species Acacia concinna. The sequence goes on from JBAGKO010215852.1 coordinate 7,545, forward strand.
GAAGGCTGAGATTGATATTGGAAAATCATACTACTTCGTTGCAGGAGGCAAAGAGGAGTCAGGCGTATTGATATTGGATGGTGGTAAAATTGCACAGTTTCTGGCGTTTGATCCCAGAGTGGAATTAGGACGCCGCGCCCTATACTGGTCGGTCAGAACCGATGGTCTGTATCATAGTTGGGATAGATCCCAATGGAAGAAGTCTTTATGACGATAATGAATATATATATATGTAGTCCAGTATGTTTCTGTCTTTTTTTTTTTTGGCAGTATTTGGACGGTCTAGATGTAAGATCAGTTCAAACTAATTAACAAAAAAATAAATTAATAATCTCATAAGGACTTGCGTATGAATCCTCTACGTTCATGCTTGTTTGTTTGTCAAACGAAAAAAATTAAAAACAATTCACCATACACAGAGAGAGTGAACTTGGGAAACTTTTGGATATGTTGTAAATTTCATTTGGAAAGGAAGATATGTAAACCAAGGCACAATCATATAAAGTATATGTCTATCCCATCCATTTCCTAAGTAGAGATAATGGCGAAGTAGAGATCATAAGATTTCAAGAAATAAGTTGATAAAAATCAGCAAGTTAATTAGTATCATTCACATATGTTTTTTATAAATCATTTGTAGGCTATTCTTGTAAAAAAAAAACAAAACGCATTAAAGAGATAAGTTTTTATGTATTTTCCTTTATTTATGAAAAGTGCACATCTTCTCTCACTTACTTCCCTTTATTCCTTTTCATTAGGGTCTGGATCCTCTCAAAAGTGTTTCTCATAATCTCTTGGAATCACATCTTCCTCATCAAATTTAAAGAAATAGATGGTTCAGATTTTATATTTAATAAAACTATTATTTTAAACTTAAATAAATAAATTTTAAAAGTGTTAAAATCTGATATAAAATATTCATACCTACAATACAAATAATTTTTAAAAAATAAATTATAAATTACAATAATAAGGGTTTTATAAACTATAAAATTTAAACGATTCATTTTCTAATTTGAGGTGGATATGAGATTCTAAGAAACTATGAGGGAAAACGCTTATGAGAGGATGTGCTCCCCTCTTCATTGACATCTATCTATCTCTCTCTCTCATCTCTTCCTCTCTTTCCCACATTAATTAATTTATTAGTATAAGTCAGCAAGGATGAAATTGTCAAAAATTCATTTATTACCCTACAAGTAACTTCAATTTTAAAACAAATTTTTTTGATACAAGTGACTTATAAAAAGAAAATGAGTGATACATACGTACTTAAAGGTCTATTCGGTGTGAGGGGAGAGGAGAGAAGGGGAGAGGAAGGAAATTGGGAAATTTTGCTTCCCTCTCCTTATTTGGATAACAAAAATTTTTAAAATGAGAGGGAAATTTTTCTAAGATTTTCCCTTCCTCCCCCTTCTTACACTTCCCTGCAAAATTGGGGGAATTTAGGGAAAATGTTATATTTTAGCTTCTATTAATTAACATACACATGATTTTTAATCTTTTCTAATATGTCTAGGTTGTCTCCCTTTTATATTTATGTTATACATTGTTAGTATAATACCGTATTGCATTTTTTTACCGCTCTATACATATTTTTATAAGAAAAACAAATTAATACATATATTTTGAAAATTGTAAGTAAATTTTTTTTATTACATGACAAATAGTAATTATCCTTTATATGCTACAATTAAAAAACTTTTACATTGATTAGTGTTTATTTTATTTTCTATTGATTATATTCTTATATTGTTGATTATTACCTTTTTCTTACATTATTAATATCCCTCTCTTCCTCTCTTTTTTTATCCATCCAAATAAGATAAAACAAAATCTTTCTCAAACCTCCCTTCCCCTCCCATCCATTAAAATACCTCCCTTCCCCTCTCCTCCACTAAGCCAAACAAACCCTAAGTGTTTTATCATATTTTCTAATGGGTCTCTTATAAATTAGTCAAGATTGATTTCAAATTTGCATGTGCTCAAATTATTTTCAGAATATCAATAACAACAATAATAAAGCCTTAATCCCACTAGGTGAGGTCGACTACATGGATTGCACAACGCCATTGTGCTCTGTTGAAAACCATATATTTAGATAGGTTGTTGACCAAAAGGTCCATCTCTATGACCTTGCTAAGTATTTACTTCGGCCTCCCTTGACTTCTCTTTATGGGGCTCCATACTACTTGATCAACCCTCTTTACCGGTGCATCCAATAGCCTTGTTTCCACATGCCCAAACCATCTCAAACAATTTTCTACCATTTTCTCTGCAATAGGAGCCACTCCAACTCGTTCGTGTATGTGATCACTACAAATCTTATCTAGTTTTATATGACCACACATCCATCTCAACATTCTTATCTATGCAACTCCCATTTTATGCCCATGTTGTCCCTTTAACGCCCAACACTTACTACCATATAGCATTACTGGTCTTATAACAGTGCGATAGAACTTCTCTTTTACTCTATTAGGTACACTACTACAAAAAAATAGATATAATATCTGTAAAGGACACCCGTTTTTAAAAAAACGAAGTTAAAACTAATGTGGTGGCATTATTGTAATAAGTTGGATGAGTTGGCGTCCATTTCCCTAAAGATTAGACGCAAAAATACAATTTTTTGCGTTTGTTTCAAAAAAACAGACGTCAAATATTGCAAAAACATATGCACTATGCGTATGTTTTTCAAAACAGACACAGAAATGTGGGTCTTTTTTCTTTCAAAACAGACCCACAATTTGTGCGTCTATTTTGAAAAAACAGATGCATAGCACAATTTTCAAAATAGACACACATTTGTGTCAAACAGACGCACATTTGTGTGCTATGCGTCTGTGTTTTTCAAATCAGACACGCAAATGTGCGTGTGTTTTTTCAAAACAGACGCACAAAATATGCTTCTAACGCCATATTTTGTGTCTATTTTGCAAAAATAGATGCCCTTTTGGTGTCTGTTTTGAAAAACAGACACGTATCACGGGTTTGATGCGCTTCTGACACCACATTTATGTCCACCTGCCATATTTCTCTCTTCTTTTAGCTAAATCATTCGCCATCTCCCTCCCTCTTCTCATGCTGGATCCTTCTCACGGTGTCTCCCTTCTCTTCTGTTGCTCGCCTCTTTTCCCGACGATTTCCTCCTATTTTTCATTGCCCACATGCCTCTCCTTTTTCAACCACAAATTATCCCATCACCTACAAGTTCGACTTTTCAAAGCAGAAGCTCCATCAAACTACTAGAAGCGCTCGGATCTCAACAACTGAGCAACTATTATGTTCTTTATTTCATAATAGTCGCTTTATATACTCCATTTATTCTTTTATTCATCTATCTGTGTAAGATCCCAAGCCACCTGACTCTCCTCTTTTAAGCACTCCCCTACATTACTCGGCAACTTTGATGCCGGAGCAGAAGGTACACCAAATTCCTGAAGCGTTTGGCTCTCAACAACCAGTACGGGTGACTTTAAAAAAAATTTTCCTTCTCGTGTTAATTTTACATTACATTAGGTGACTTTAAATTTTGTTTTCTTGATTAATTTGATATTGCTCCTGTTAATGCATATGCATTATATTGTGTTCATAATTTTATATTATCCGCCTCTGTTTGAATTTTTATCACTTAGGAGAGTGGCTAGGATGGTTATGAGATTTAAAATTGAAATATAAATAGGCGTCTTTTTTTTGTAAAACGGACGCCTAAATAGGCGCCTGTTTTGGGAAAAACATACCCCTAAATAGGCGTCTGTTTTTGTAAAACGGACACCTAAATAGACGCATAAGTTTTAAATCTGTTTTTCCAACCCATTGTCTTTTCATTAAACTTTTAACATCTCCCTCACAGACAATCGCTTCAAAACAGACACCAAAAGTGTTTTAAAACAGATGTTAAAACACTTATTTGTAGTAGTGGTACCGTCTTTTTACGAATAACTTTAGTAGATTTTCTCCATTTACACTATCCCCTTGAATTCTATGATTAATATCTCCATCTATTTCATCATCTTGTTGAATAATTGATCCCAAATATCTAAATTTTGTTACTTGCAAGATAACACGGCCCCCCAATTTAATTTCCACTTCACTTATAGCATTTTGCTTGTCAAAATTGTAATGCATATATTCCAATTTGCTCCTACTCAAATGAAAACCTTTCCCCTCCAAAGTCTATCTCCACGTTTCAAGCAAAACATTAATTTCTTCCCTAGAATCAGCCAACAAAACAATATCATTAGCAAAAAGCATGCAGTTAGGGATCTCCTCTTTTATAGGTTCAGTTAAAACATCTGCCACCAGGTTAAATAAATAAAGGTTCAAAGCTTATCCCTATTGTAAGTCAATCCTTATAGGAAAGTCCTTTGTCTCCCCTCCAGGTGTTCTAACACTAGTTGTTACCCTATAATACATGTCTTGAATGGCTTTGATATATGCGACCCTTATCCTCTTCTTTTCCAAGGCTCTCCAAAGTACATCTCAGGGCACTCGGTCATACACTTTTTTCAAATCGATGAAAATCATATGCCAGTCCTTTCCTTACCTTGTTACTTTTCCATTAGCCCCCTTAATAAGTAATTGCTTTTGTTGTGGACCTACCAGGCATGAATTCAAATAGGTTTTCATAAATACTAGTCTCCATCCTCAACCTGTGCTTGATCACCTTTTCCCACAATTTCATTGTATGACCCATAAGCTTTATTTCCCTATAATTTGAACAATTTTGAGTATCCCAACTTTTGTAAATAGGGATTAATTTTCTTTTCCTCCACTCATCAAACATCTTCTTGGATCGCAAAATCTCATTGAATAACTTGGTCAACCATAACACTCCGTCTTCCCCCAAACATTTTCAGAATATTATGGAAGCTAATTTTTTGTGTGTGCAAAAAGACCATAAAAGCTTCAAATCTGTCTCTCAGAAAAGTTACCTAGCTCTTAGTACTTAACGTTTCAAGCTTTGGTCTGCGTCAATAGGTTGTTTCACTTTTAATTTAGTTTTTTTTCCTCTTTAAGGTGTTATTTATTCACACAAGTCCCAAACTTATTACTCTAGAAAAGCTTTTACACGCTAGGGCCCCTTTCGTCTAACACACGCTAGACCCTTTCTCTTTAAGGTGTTATTTATTCATAGATGTATTCATTGATGCGCTAAGCAGATTATGCTAATGTGTTAACCACTTTAATTAGTGAAATAAATTACATACTCTTTAGACTTTTTCATTCCTACCCTCCTTTCTTTCTTTTTTTTTGATAGAAAAGGAAACTACACTAACTAATCAACCATTATCTATAATAGTGTCTATCAAACGCT